>JAAGEH010000370.1:1989026-2084983 GCA_011751065.1 Lasiurus cinereus
TAACCTTCCTACTGTAATTTGACTGTCTGTTTGATGCTTTATTGCCTCTGTATCTATTTTTGTTCATCAGTTTATAATGTTCTTTATTATTCATAAATGAGGGAGATCATGTGGTATTTTTCTTTCATTGACTGGCTTATTTCACTTAGCATAAAGTTCTGCAGTTCCATACAGGTTGCTACAAATGGTAAGAATTCCTTATTTTTTGTTTAGAGAATATGTCCAATGGTGACAGTGGGGTATTAAAGTCTCCTACTATGATTGTATTACTGTAAATCTCTTCTTGATATTCTCCAAGAGTTTTTTTTATGTATTGGGTGCATATATGTTTACCAGAGTTATTTTTCTCATTGATATTTCTATCTTCCTAGCCTTCCTCTCCCTCTGAAATCAATAAAAACATATTTTTTTAAAGAAAACTATTATCTGAATGTTGCTAACCAGGGAAGTGCCCTGAGCTTCTGTGTCCAGAGTTTTCATTAGTTTTTATCACATAGGTAATCTCAGCCTCCATATCCAATGATCCTGCATGATCTAGAACCTCCATTCTGTCACACTGGTCTCTCTTTGGTGACCAGCCCAACCAGATCTCATTGGTAGACTATCCAGTATGACCTAAGGCAAACAAATATATTCCTATCAGGCAGAAAAATTCCAAGACCCAGAATCTGTAGGCAAAGGCCAGACCCTGGGCTCAGGCTAAATTCTTTTCCACACATTATCCTTTAAACATTCTAAGATGATTTCATTTTACAGCAAAGTTTGGGACCCACTAGTGGGTAATAATTCAACCCAAAAGAAAATAATGTTACCACTTAGAGCTTTATGGTCACAGGACAAATTTTAAATTTCTATTTATTTTTATGGTTAGCTCAGCAGTGTGAAAGGGTAATTGATAAGTCTTCTGAACATAAAAATATTACATTAGGACAAAATTCTATGGAAGAATGGATATCTAATTCTAAGAAGTAGAGTGATGTGAAATCTCTCTAAAAGAAGGCAGTTGCTCATGTATTTTTACAGCCCATTACTCTTAAGTTTCTAAGTTTTAACTTCTAACATCAAAAGTGCCAGTGCAGCCTTGGCTGGTGTTGCTCAGTGGACAGAATGGCAGCCTGCACTGAAGGGTCACATGTTCAATTCCTGGTTAAGGGAATGTACTTGGGTTACAGGTTAGATCTCTAGCCTCTGTTGAGGCATGTGTAGGAGGCAATCAATTAATGTGTCTCTCTCAAATTAATGTTTTTCTCTCTCTCTTCTCCCCTACTCCCTTTCTTCAATTCTCTCTAAAAAAAAAAAAATCAAGGGAAAAAATATCCCTGGACCCAGTCAGTGTGGCTCAGTGTTTGAAGATCGATCGGCCTATGAACCAGGAGGTCACAGTTTGATTCCCCATCAGGCCACATGCCTAGGTTTGGAGATTCAATCCCCAGTGAGGAGCATGCAGGAGGCAGCCAATCAGTGATTCTCTCTCATCGTTGATATTTCTATTTTTCCCTCTCCCTTCCTCTCCGAAATCAACAAAAATAATTTTTAAAAAATATCCTTGGGTAGGGATTAACAACAACAACAAAGTGCCAACACAATTGTCGTAAAGTGAACACATTCATGTTACCAGCCCCCAGGTTGGGAACAGAATTTTGACAGCAAATCCCACCCCAGCATGCCTCATGCCCCTTTCCCAATACTACTACTCACCCAATCATTGATTAGTTTTTGTCCATTTTTATACTTTATGTGTCCATGCATACACATATATCTGTATCTGGCTTCTCTCATTCAATAGCATGTTTGTAGAGTCATCTATGGTTGTATGCAGCTGCACTTAGTTTCATTGCTATATAGTATTCATTGTGTGAACATATCATGATTTATCCATTTACCATGGATGGGCATTGCACTTTTTTAATGTTGCTGAATCTTTTATCACCAATTCATTTAGATTCCCCTGAGTCCTTTAAAATGACTGAAAATTATGTTTAAAACATCAACATTATACACATTTGAAATGACATCTTTTGCCACCATTTAAACATAGGATGAAAATTTTTAACTGTCACCTTAATAGTGTGGGAGGAGGTATCTGGAAAAGCTCTGCTCTAGGCCATTGCTTCTGAACGAACGAGCATGCAGTTAGGGAGCTTGTTGACGCAGATTCTGATTTGCTGGGTGTGCTGTGGGGCCAGGCTCTCGGGGACACTGATGGTGCTGGTCTGAGGGTCACCTTTAGGGTTTGTACACATGGCAAACACATTCAGGCGGTGCAGGCAGATTCCCAAAGAGATGAAAGGGGTAACTACAGCTTTTCAGGCCTCTCTCCACCGACAGGTGGGGCAGCTTGACCCCATAATAGCTGTATATATCAAATCCCTGTCCAACTCCTGGATGCCACCCAGACCATCCTGGCTGAATTATCTGATGTACCTTATCCCATCTGGTGGTAGAACTACCATGTCTGCCATCAGGGAGTCTTTCACAGGGTGTAGGCCTGTCATGGGTCTCTATTGCTGGCTAAGAAATCACCCCAAAACTTTGTGACTTAACATCAACAGCAGTCACTCTATTACCTCTCTGAGTGTCTACACGGAAGGCTCTACTGGGTGCTTCTGGTTCCAGTTGCTCTTGTGGTTGCATGCAGGTAATGGCTGGAGCTGAAGGGCAGGCCAGGGTGTGTGTGTGTGTGTGTGTGTGTGTGTGTGTGTGTGTGTGTGTGTGTGGCAGTTGGTAACTGGACAAGCATCCCTCTGCCTTTGGCCTCAGCGTGCACTGTGGGATATCTGCTTGGGCTGGTTAGGGCTTCCTCATGGCCTGGCCCCGTCATGCTGCTTACTGTGGCTCAGGGTTCCACCAGGAGGGTCCCGAGCCACTGCGGAAGCTGCTTGCCTTTTCTGACCTAGCCTTGAAAGTCATTTGGCAAAAGTCACTGGCATGATTCCTGCCACACTCTTGGTTACAAACAGACCCACTCAAATTCAAGGAGGTGTGGATTAAAGACACCGTTGGATGAGTGCCAAGATTCTGGAACAACTTGTGGAACTGGAGGCGCTGTTGCAACATCTATAGGAAATCCATCAGCCAGAAGGACCCAAACTCAACTTTTGAGGACAAGGCCTCGGCACAGCATTGCTGATCTCTTCCTCTACCTGCAGGCCACCTATGTCTCAAACACTTCGGCTGCTTGTGGGCTGGAGCCCATGTGAGTGTGTGATCCCACTCTCCTAGTCAAAGGCACTCCGAGCACAACTTAACTCTGCTTCCAGGAGCTGAGACCATTGAGCTTGTACCGCCCTGGCATCCTGAGAACTTCGGGGTCCAGTCAAGGGTCCTGCTAGACACTGTCTTCAAGTTCTGGAAACTACTAGAAAAAGTTCTGCCCTGGCCGGTTTGGCTCAGTGGATAGAGCACCGCAGCCTGTGGACTGAAGGGTCCCAGGTTCAATTCTAGTCAAGGGCACATGCCTGAATTGCAGGCTCAATTTCCAGTGGGGCCATGCAGGAGGCAGCTGATCAATGATTCTCTCTTATCATTGGTGTTCTATCTCTCTCTCTCTTTCTCTCTCTCTCCCTCCCTTCCTTCTTCTCAAAAATCAATAAAATATATTTAAAAAGAAAAAGGAAAAGTTCCTCCATCAGATCTACCTAGTGCCGCTGCTCTGCTACAGTAGATGAACTACTGAGGGGAGACCCACGGGGGATCACAGCGGAGTTCTGTTCCCCGAGAGGGCTCCTCGCCACCCCTCTCAGGCTCTCTGGTTCAGCCCCAGTCCCCTTGACCCACGTCCTCTTTCAAGGACTTCATTGGTCCCTTCAGAGAAGCCCTCTGCTCATCTCGGAACTGGAATCTCATCATAGGGCTGAGTGGTGAACTTAACCTTTTGAGGCTGGAACTGGGTCTCCCAAATTAAAACCAACTACCTCAAAAATGTATGATCCTGCCCACTCCAGTTCTCTGAAAAATGAGGTAGTTCCCTAAACTCAACTCTGATCCTCAAGGACCCCTGCACTTGTGCAGTGTATAAAATTATTTTATTCTGACAGTTTTTCAACCCTGAGGGAATAATATATCAGCAACATCTATCTGCCAACCACACGTAATTTTATTATTTTGCCAAAAGTGCCTCATCTTTTTTTTTTTTAATATAGTTTCACTGATTTCAGAGGGGAAGAGAGAGGGAGAGAGAGAACCATTGATTGGCTGCCTCCTGCACACGCCCCTACTGGGGATTGAGCCTGCAACCCAGGCTCATGCTCTGACAGGGAATCGAACCATGACCTCCTGGGTTCATAGGTTGATGCTTAACCACTGAGCCACATCAGCCAGGCAACTCAGATCTTTTTAGTAGAAAGAGTGTTACTGCCTTGGTTACTCGCTGGTTCAGAGTAACAGGCTGCCCCTTGAAGAGAGGGAATTCTAAAGAAACCACCAGTAGGAGGTGTCTTATAGTAGGAACAATGGAAGGGTTAGGACAGTATTTCCCAAGCCATAAGGAAATCATCGATTCCGACCGAGATTGGCAATCATGATTAAAGCCTTAGGCAGATGGTGGACGTGGGTGCAGTGACTCAGTGACACACTTGGAACTTTCTAATCATTGTGTCGTCAATGGCAGAGTCAGGCTGTCCTCACCCTGACCCAGGGGACATGTCTAGCCTCACTGGTGCATCAGTGAGATGTCCTAGGTGTCCTGATGGGGTGCCAGTGAAGTCTCCTACTGCTTTTGATATATTCTTCCCTGAACTGCCTCAGGAGCACATGGGAGAGGGGAGGGAGAGGGGGAGAGGGAAAAGAGAGGGGAGGGAGAGCAGGCCAACACCAGCAAAGCAATAGCCAGACACACCTAGAGGTGGTGAGTTTTGCCAGTTTCATCATGACATATCTAAGTCATGACCACATGTGGTATGTGGTCCTGCAGTGGATCTTGGTTTGCACAGTTCAGCACTAGAGGGCATTTTGGGGTCAACTGAGGAAATCTGGACATGAGGAAAGTGAGGCTAACATTTATAGGAGGGAAAAGTAGAAACCCTGGAGAAACACCAGTATATTTTTGGCATGTTACTGTATATATACATGTGTGTGTGTGTATAGATATGTCAAAATTAAATTACACTGCTACATATTTATATGTATAACTTAGATCACCTTCTGTATATATGGATTAAAGACAATGAACATTAGTTTGCAGTTGCTCCCTACATATATGTTCAGAAGAATAAGAATGTGAACTAAGATGTTACAAAATTACTGCATTGGTGATCTCTGGATGGTGGTGAGTTTTGTATTTACTGGTTCTGCTTATCTATATTTCATTTCCTGTGTATGTGTGTATAGAAATACAAAAATACAATTTTACAGCAACCCAGACATTTTTCTTTAATAAATCGGTGGCACAAACAAGAAAAAAAATACAATGTTACAGATAAATAAAACATCCTCCCCTTCTAGAAATAAGCACATTTAGAAAGCTTGTTTGTTGACAGGGTTTTGTCTGTTTTATTTTGTTCTGAAGAAGAGTATGTATTGATTACTCAGCAACAGTAATCAAGCTGGAGCCAGTCCACACCCTCTTTGATTCTCTTTCACATTATTTCAAAATTTTGTCCTTTGAAACTATCTCAAATCTACCAAGAAGTGGTAGACATAGGTCTGGCACAAAGAGCTTCTTTCCCCGTAACATTTAATTTATTTCCAGCTTGATATGTCATTAACATCACACAAAATTCTTTCATGTGTATTTCTACAGATGAGGACATTTTGCTACAGAAGTACGCACGACACAGCCCACAAAATCAGGATAACCACGTGGGTTCAGTAACCGCCGTGCAGGAAAGGCTTAATGCGCCGGCCTTTCCTTGGAAAGACAGGTTTTCAGGTCGGCTCTGGGCAGGCAGGTGGGAACTTCATCTTCGGAAGTCTCCTCACCGCGTCCTAACAGTCCCAACATCCTAACTGGTCCGGAGGGAGGTTCGCTGTGCTTAGCGGGCTGTGGGCACCCACTGCCTCCGCCGCCACTGCCTTCCATCGGAGCGGCCCGGCAGAGGTGCCTCCCTCGCCAGCCCCAGGGGAACCCTAGGGTGCGGAGCCCAGGGCCCTTCCCTGGACGACATCGCAGGTGTTGCTACATTTTTTGTTGCAGAGGAAAGAGGACACTGTGGCTCCTCAGGGGAGGGACATGACCCAGGCACCTGCTAGGGATTCTCCCGGTCCCTGCCTGTGCCTTTTTCTGCTCATGCCCCCATTCTGCATCCCTCTGCACCCCGCAGCAAACCCGCCGAGGGCGTACTACTGTACTCTGAGTCCCAGGAGTCCTGCACAGGTGTGAGCACGGGTGGTCTTGGGATCACACACACAACTCCACACACAGAGGGAGTGCTGGGAGGCGCCTGGCGAGTCAGCCGTGGCTTCTGCATCAGTTGGGGGGAAGAGGGGGGCTGGGGGCCTGACAGGAAGTTACCCATGGGAGGACACAGCTCTGCGCTGCGTGGCACTGTTACCTGTGGCACTGAAACCCACGCTCCAGTGCCCACTTCGGCAGCACATGTACTCACATTGGAACGGTACAGAGAAGATTCGCGTGACCCCTGCGCAAGGATGATGCGCAAATTCGTGAAGTGTTCCTTTTTTTGGGGGGGTGGGGGGGGGGAGTTGGCTCACCAGATCCCCCTGGTGCTGTCTTTGGTTGTCCCCACTTCGTTCAGGCTGGAGAACAGGTTCAAACATCCCCATAAAGGTGTTTGAAGCGGGTCAAAGACAATGAAGTTCGTTTGCAGTTGCTCCCTGCTCCCAGAGGAGATGGGGGCCACATTTCCCAAAGAGGGGCTTTACATATTTCCCTTCCTGGCGCATTTTTTGCTTTAATCTTTCCATCACAGTTTACGTTCAGTACTTTTTGGTATCCATTTCAGGTGTATAGCATAGTGGTTAGACAATCATATACTTTAAATAGTGTTCACCCAACTCCGACATTCCTAGTACCCACCGGCCCCATACACGGTTATCACAATAGTGTGTACTGTATTTCCTATGCTGTATTTTACTTCCCCAGGAATATTTTGTAACTCTCAGTAGGTTCTTCTTAATCCCTTCACCTTTTCACCCAGACCCTCTGCCCGGCAGGCCCCCACTCTGGCAAACATCAGTCTGCTCTCTGTGAGTCTGTTTCTATTTTGTCCTTTAGATTCTACATATAAGTGAAATCATATGGTATTTGTCTTTCTCTGACTGACATTTCACTAAACATAATACCCTCTAGGCTTATCGATGCGTTTTTGTGGTTGAGTAATATTCCATTGCACATATGTACCACTGCTTTTTTATCCACTCATCTACTGAAGGGCACTTGGCTATTGTAAATGATGCTGAAGTGAACATAGGGGTACATATATTCTTTTCCAATTAGTGTTTTGTGTTTCTTCAGATTCATGTTAAGGAGTGGAATCACTGGGTCATCAGGCAGTTCCGTTTTTAATTTTATTTACTTTCTTTTTAGGAAATTCCAAAATGTTTCCATGGTGGCTGCATCGGTCTGCATTTCCACCAGCAGAATGTGAGGGTTCCCTTCTCTCCACACCCTTTCCAGCACCTAGGTGAACAGCAACAATAAGAAATCTGCATTGCTCTCACCTCCACATGGAAGGAACAAAGTTTAGATCTATTCCCAGGGCTGGATCAATGTTTTAGAATCTAAACCAGAGGGGAAAGAAAATAAAAACCATCCCAGTTTTTCAGCCCCACCTGTTCTAACTGTGCTGTAGGCAGCCATGGTGTTAACCCTGTAAATTCAGAATTTACCTCAAGAGATCTGAGTACTTGCAATGAGGAAAAGAAATAGGAATATTTTGCCCAGCCAGCATGGCTCAGTGGTAGAGCATTGACCTATGAACCAGGAAGTCACAGTTCAATTCAGGCACATGCTCAGGTTGCAGGCTCAATCAGATCAACAATTCTCTCTCATCATTGATGTTTCTATCTCTCTCCTTTCCTCTGGGAAATCAATAAACATATATTTTTAAAAAGAAAGGAACAGGGAGATTTATAGTGCAATGTGATCTGTCAATTATACCTCAAAGAAAAAGAAATATTTGAAAAACTGCTTCATACTGTAAGGCCATTTTATCTGGATATAGATAGATAGATAGATAGATAGATAGATAGATTAGAGGTCTGGTGCACGAAATTTGTGCACCGCGGGGGGGAGAGAGGTTCCTCAGCTGGGCCTGCAATCACTCACAGTCTGGGATCCCTTGGAGAATGTCCACCTGCCAGCTTAGGCCCAATCCGGGGGTCTGGCCTAAACTGGAAGTTGGACATCCCTCTCTCAGTCTCCCTAGCTCCTTACTGCCCTGCCTGCTTGCTGCTCCTTACCACTTGGCTCACTGCTCCTTAGCGCTGCGTGGAGGCACGAGTGGCTCCGCCACCACTGCTGCGCTGGCAGCCATGAGCCCAGCTTCTGGCTGAGCGTCTGCCCCCTGGTGGTCAGTGCACATCATACTGACCAGTCGTTCTGGTCATTCCACCATAACAGTTGCTCAGGCTTTTATTATATAGACTAGAGGCCCAGCGCACAAAATCTGTGCACTGCTAGGGTCTCTAGCAGCTGCTGGCTGCCGACTACTGGCCAGGCACCCTATCCCTTCCCCCAGCCACCTGCCGCCACCTGGGCCTCCCTCCCTTCCCCCAGGCCGACCCTGGTTGAACTCCTGTCCTAGTGGAGGGGACAATTTGCATACCATGCATTTATTATATAGGATGTTTGTTTTCTGTATGTTTTGAACACTTACAAGTCCTTTCTACCTGGAGAGAGACTGCCCCTCCCCGGGCTAGTCCATCTTTAGAACCCAGCCTGAATGTGGCTTTGATATGCAAATGAACACTCCAGAGTGGGACCTCCATACCTGGCTCCTGACCCCCAGAAGGTTATATTCCTCTGTCTTAACCATCCAAAAGCCAGGTGCCAAGCAATTGAGGTTTCCCAGAGTACAAAGGCCCTCCCTCAACCCAAAAAAGTTATTCAGCCTGCCCAGTCCTAAACTGTTTACCCTACCCTGCCTTTCCCAAAGAACCCCAATAAAGGTCATGTCCTAACCCTTCCCCTTGGTCCTGCCTCCTGCCCCCTGACCACCTCGTGGCTCTTCGTGGCACATTTGCTGTGACTAGGACCCTCAATAACACTAATAAACTTGGCTTCCCTGAGCCTCTCCCCATTCCCTCTTGTAGCCACACCTTACTAACCATCTCATGAAAGAATATAAAACAATAAAATGTTGTGTTTTTGTAATGTATACTAGAGAGATTATCTACATCAAGTGTGTGTGCTTGTATGTGTGTGTGTGTGACTCTCTTGTCTTTGCCACCAATGGGAGGATTGGAATTTAAACTCTAAGTATTGTAAAAAGTAAAAAATAATTAAACTTGGTGAGTATTGGAAACAGAACAAGTACAAGTCTTTAAGTAATGGTTTTGTTATCATTTTGGCCTACGGGAACTTTTTTTTGGAGAGGTGGGGGACGGGTAGAAGAAAACATAAAAAGAGAAGCAATCTCTAATCTACAGGCAAATACACTTTTGGCGTTTAAGACAGTTTTTAGTTTGCTAATGAGGCCTTGTTAAAACCAAATGCCTGACTCTGAGAGGCAAAAGTGAGCCGAGAGTACATATCCACTAACACCCCTCTCACAGACAGGCACAGCCTCTCCCACTGCCCACGTTCCCCACCAGAGCAGGACATCTGTCGCAATCCATGAGCCGACATTAGTACCGTTAGGACCCAGGATCCATAGTTTACATTAGATTTCACTGTGTATATTCTGTAACTTTAGACAAATGTATATAAGATGTAGCCACCATCACATTATCATAAGTTATCTCTGTGATCCGCCTGTTCATCCTTCTCTATTCTCATTTCCTGGCAACTACTGACCTTTTATTGTCTCCGTAGTTTTGTCTTTCCCAGAATGTCATATAGTTGGGATCATATACTATGTAGACTTTACAGGTTGGCTTCCTTTAGTTAGAAAATGCATTTAAGGTTCTTCCATGGCTTTTCATGATTTAATAACTCATTTCTTTTAAGCATTGAATAATAGTCCACCTTCGGGATGTACCACATTTTATTTAATCATTCATCTACTTAAGGGCATCTTTGGTTGCTTCCACATGTTGGCAATAATGAATAAAGCTGCTGCAATGTACAGGTTTTTGTGTAGATATAAGCTTTCAACTCTTTTGGGAAAATACTTAGGAGTGCAAGGCTAGATCATATGGTAAGAGTATGTTTAATTTGGTAAGAAAATACCAAACTGTCTTCCAAAGTGTCTGTACCATTTGGCATACTCACCAGCAATGAGAGTTCCCATTGCTCTACATTATCACCAGAATTTGGTGTTGTCAGTGTTCCAGATTTTGGCCATTCTAATACGTGTACAGTAGGTATCTCATTTTTGTTTTAATTTTCATTTCCCTAATGACATATAATGTAAAGCATCTTATTGATACAAATTAACTAGCTAGCTTAATATAGGAAGGGAGGGGGTCCAGAGAGGATAGAAGCATCTTGGCCTGAAAAATTAGAACAGCCATAAAATGGTGGCATAAGGTATATACCTGTACATGCTACCTCTCACAACCACACCAAAACTACAACTAAAAGACAAAATGACTATCCCCCAGAACCACGTGAGAGTGAGCAGAGTGGAAGTTCTGCAATTAGAAGGAAAGAAAAAAAGTGCATTGAGACCTTGTAGGATGTGCAGAGGCTCAGAAAGGCAGAGTTACACAGACGTGCGTGAATCAGGCTGGTGTGCGCTATTTTTTTTCAATTGGGTGGGAGTTACAAGTTCCCGACCCTCTGAACTCCAGTTTCCTGCGAGATTCTGGGGATCCAGACTCATACAGGGAGAAACTGGACTGTTTGCCATTGGGTCAGAAAGGAAGGGAGGCTCCTTTGCAGAGGTGCACACATGAATCATTGTTTACCGCACTGTGCCACGGGGCATGGGAAACTGAAGAGAACTTGGCAGAGAGGGCTGACTGGCAGCCAGCACTGTTTGGCATGCCCTAGCAATTCCCTGAGACCCCGTCCAGCCCAATATACAAACCCACCAAGCTGTGTGCAGTGGCCTTTCATGTGAATGGCTTGCCCTCTTGCAGCTTAACCTAACAAATTGCAACTGAGTCAGACAACTCCAAAACTTCCAAATTCAAAGCAAAGAGGAGAAATCTGCAGGTCTTCCTGTAGCTTCTGCTGGGTGGCCTCAGACACTAGCTGCCTTGCACCTCCTTGGAGACCCAGGAACCAGTGTATCTACAGGTCAGTGTGAGACAACACCAGATTTCAACTCCTCACATACATAAGTGACACATTCAAGAGGCAGACTTGGTGATCACCAAAGCGCCACTGAAGCAAGTCCTGCCCCATAAGGGTGTCTCCAGCACAGCAGTTCTTCCATTAATAGACACAGCTAATCCTCACAATCATTTGGCCTGGAGGTCAATTCCTCCCAGTGCACCAATAGCAATCAAGGCTTAACTACAAGACTGTGTATCCAGCCCATAAAGGGGTGCACCAAGAGTGTCCACCTCAGATGATTGGGGAGGCGGAGCTACTGGGCCATAAAGGACAACTAGCACACAAAGCCACTCCATCAACACAGCGAAGCAGCCAAAATGTGGAGACAAAGAAACATGTCATGAATGAAAGAAATGGAGGAAAGCAAACAACTGGATATAGAGTTCAAAACCACATTTATAAGGTTACTCAAGAACCTTCTATAAACCACTGAGAAACTTAGTGAGACTCCTGAGAAACTTAGTGAGACCTTCAAGAATCTTAATGAGAATGCCAAAAAAAAAAAGGAAAAGGACCAGTCAGAAATTAAGCATACGCTGTCTGAAATAAAGAATAATATACAGAAATCCAACAGCAGACTAGAGGACCCCAAGAATCAAACCAAAGACCTGAAATATAAGGAAGCAAAAAACACCCAACCAGAAAATCAAAAGGAAAAAAGAGTCCAAAGATGTGAAGATAATGTAAGGAGCCTCTGGGACAACTTCAAGCATACCAACATCAGAATTATGGGGGTGCCAGAAGAGAGAGAGAGCAAGATACTGAAAACCTATTTAAAGAAATAACAACTGAAAAGTTCCCCTACCTGGTGAAAGAAATGAACTTAAAAGTTCAGGAAGCACACAGAACCCCAAATAAAAGGAATCCAAAGAGGACCACACCAAAACACATCATAATTAAAAAACCAAGGGCAAAAGACTAAGATAATCTTGAAAGCAGCAAGAGAAAAACAGTTAGTTACCTACAAGGAAGTATTCATACGACTGTTAGCTGATTTCTCAACAGAAACTATGCAAGCCAGAAGAGAGTGGCAGGAAATATTCAAAGTAATGAATAGCAAGAACCTATAACCAAGAGTGCTCTATCCATCAAAGCTATCATTCAGAATTGAAGGTCAGATACAGAGCTTTACAGACAAGAAAAGCTAACAGAGTTCATCACCACCAAAACCAGGATTTTATGAAATGCTGAAAAATATTCTTTAAGAAGAGGAAAAAGAAGAAAAAAAAGGTAAAAATTATGAACAACAAATACATATCTATCAACAACTGAATCTAAAAATCAAGTTAATAAAAATTCCGATGAACAGAATAAACTGGTGAATATAATAGAATTAGGGGCATAGAAAGAGAATGGACTGACAGTTCTCAGGGGTAGGGGATGTGAGGGGTGCAGGAAGAGATTGGACAACAATCTTATACCTATGGATGAGGACAGTGGCGGGAGGGTAAGGGCATGGGGTTGGGGGTGGTGAATCAGGTGGAGGGGAGCTATGGGGGGGGGAGAGGAACATCTGTAATAAACTGAACAATAAAGATTTATTTTAAAAAATAAAAAATAAAAATAAGACAGCCATAAACCAAGGACAGAGGTATCTCTGGGATACCTGAGCAGTTGGGAGACTAGCTGAGAGTGCGGCTGGAGTAATAAAACATCTCCAACCAGGAAGAAAGAAAAGAGGCCACTTTACTTTTTGGGGCTCAGAAGCCAGTGGTTTTAGTCTCAAGGCTTGGCTGGGTACCATAAGATAGATAAGGTTGCCAGGTGCCCTGAGGTAAATCAGAAGTAACTCCAACTTGAACAGATAAGATGGATATGTGAAGAACAAAGAAATGCCTCAGGATCAGGGGGAAGGAAGACATACACTCATAAAGGATAAAAGAAAAGTTGTGGAACATGGAGGGGAAGGAAACATATTTTCATAGAGGATGGAGGAATGTTGCAAAATAAGGGGAAGGAAACAGGGGCACCACCGTGGGCTTTGGCCTTTGAAACTGGCATATGTAGCAGAGTGACCAGTGAGGAAAGCAGAGGGTCCTGGATTAAAGGAAAGAGTCTCCAGGGTATATAAGCCTCAAAACAAAGCGTGCAGTGGCCACTCTCTTTAGGGTTCCCCTCTTTAATCAGATTGTTCATTTTCTTATTGTTGAATTTTAAGAGTTCTTTGGAAATAGTCTTTATCAGATACTAGAGGCCCCATGCCCTCAGGAAGTGGAGGACGTCACTCAGCCCTGCCTGCGCCCTCTCGAAGTCTGGGAGCCCAGTCAGACATCCTTAGGGCTGCCACACAGGCAGGAGAGGCTCCCACCGCCACCGCCACTGAGCTCACCAGCCATGAGCCATGCTCCTCTTATGGGAGCACACTGACAACCCGGGTTGGGAGAGGTGGGGGGCAGCTCCTGCAGTGAGCATCTGCCCCCTGGTGGTCAGTGTGTCATATCGACCGGTCGTTCCACTGTTCAGTCGATTTGCATATTACCCTTTTATTATATAAGATATCTTTTACAAATATTTTCTCCGAGTCTGTAGCTTATATTCTCAGTCCCTTGAAGAAGTGTATATTTTTAAGTGGGCCAGTTTGGGCTCTAAGACTGACACAGTAGCCATGGCTTAGGAAAGCTATTATGTCCATTCGGACTTGGAACACGGTCTTATGGCCCTGCAGTGCCTGGGTCTGCTGCTGCAGAAAAGCCTCTGGCTTTTCTGAATTCCTGAGTTCACAGGTCCTAATTGCCTGGACCTGACTCTAAGCTGACACCTCATACCCTCTGCTCTGAGCCATTTCATTCTCAGCATACATTGTGCTCAGTTGATAGCAGGCATATGCTAAATGAACCGGACTTGAACAATTCTGGGACCTCAGCAGATTTAGGGTGCCCCCTAAACTGTGAAAACATCATGGATGTTGGCTGGACCATCTGGGTCACATGGAGATGCCCACAGGAATATGCTTCTCCTCTGATGGAACTGTCTGAAATCAAGCCACTGCTTGGCTCTCTCTGATGCAGATATTAACTTCTGATGTGTTTCCAATTTGTGAATCCTGCCAAAAGCTGTGAGTTAGGGGAGGCCACGTCACAGGGACTGTGACCCTCTGGGCACTCCTAACAGAGTGGCCTCTGAACCCCAGGGTGAGGGTGGGATGTCTCACTGCTCCACTTTCCCAACTAGTTGCAGTTTTGCAACATGGTCTGCTAGCCTGATTCTGGGCCCCTCACCTTTTCCCGGTGCACGCACCTTAGGAAGTACATAATTGCTAACTGCAGCTGTCCTCAGAGGGTTGATCATTTCCAGGCTGCTCACTGGATAAATGATCGGGACAAAGTGGGTGAGGGTTGCATAAAATGGTCTGAAAATATGGGACTTCATCCTGACCACATCCTGGATATACTATCTTTCTAGTTGTACAAAAATATTTTTTAATATATTTTATTGATTTTTTACAGAGAGGAAGGGAGAAAGATAGAGAGTTAGAAACATCGATGAGAGAGAGACATCGATCAGCCGCCTCCTGCACATCCCCCATTGGAGATGTGCCCGAAACCAAGGTACATGCCCTTGACCAGAATCGAACCTGGGACCTTTCAGTCCACAGGCCGACGCTCTATCCACTGAGCCAAACCGGTTTCAGCTATAAAAATATTTTTTGTGAAAATGCTTTTGTTCCTTAGGCATCCAACCCTTCTAGGTGAAAAGCTAGAATGAGAATTTTTAAATAATTGGAACTCTGAAGTACTCACAAAGGGAAGAAAAAAATGTTAGAGTTAATAAATGCATTCAGGGATATTACAGGATGCAAGATCAACATGAGAAAATCACTTCAATCTCTATTCACTAGCAATGGCAATGTAAAAATGAAATTAAGAAAACAATTCCACTTACAATAGTATCAAGTTGAATGAAATATTTAGGAATAAGTTTAACCAAGGAAGTGAAAACTTATACACTGGCAACTACAAAATATTGCTGAAAGAAATTAAAGACCTAAATAAATAGAGAGCCGAAACCGGTTTTGCTCAGTGGATAGAGTGTCGGCCTGTGGACTGAAGGATCCCAGGTTCAATTCCGGTCAAGGGCACGTACCTTGGTTATGGGCACATCCCCAGTGGGGGTTGTTCAGGAGGCAGCTGATCAATGTTTCTCTCTCATCAATGTTTCTAACTCTCTATTCCTCTCCCTTCCTCCCTGTAAAAAATAAATAAAATATATATATTAAAAAAACTGGCTCTCAAAAGAAATTTCAATTGTCGTACTGTTGATATTTGGCTCTGTTGACTAATGAGTTTGCCGACCACGGGTCTAGTGCTTCTAGGCTACAAACCTGTATAGCATGTTACTGCATAAAAAACAACAACATGAGATTAAAAATAATAAGAAAGAAAGAAAGAAAGACCCATGTTCATTGCTTGGAAGACTTAATATTGTTAAGGTGGCAATACTCTCCAAACTAATCTACAGATTTATTATAATTCCTATCAAAATTCCAACTACCTTTTTTGTAGAAATGGACAAGCTAATCTTAAAATTCATATGTAATTGCAATGAGGGTACCAAATTGCCAAAAAAAAAAAAACTTTGAAAAGAACAAAATAAATTCATACATCTGTAGTCAACTGTCTTTCAATAAAGGTATCAAAGAACAAATTGTTTTCCAACAAATGGTGTGGCACAGCTGAATAACCACATATAAAAAAATGAATCATTATCTCATACCATATACAAAAAAATAATTCAAAATTATACAAGACTTAAGTATAAGAGTCAAAACTATAGAATTTTTAGAAGAAAACATAGGAATAAATCTTCATGACCTTGGATTTGGCGATTGATTTTTATATATGACATAGGAAACACAAGCAACAAAAGAAAAAATAGATAAACTGAAATTCATCAAAGTTAAAAAATATTTGTGCATTAAAGGACACTATCAAGACAATGTAAAGACAAGCAACAGAGTAGATAAGAATATTTATAAATCACATACCTGATAAGAGCCTAGTATCCAGAATATATTTTAAAAACTCTTATAAACACAAAAATAAAAAACCCAATTTTTAAATGGGCAAAGAACTTCAATAGACATTTCTCCAAAGAAGATTAGTCAAATGACTAATAACTTTGTCATTAGTATGAGTCTCACCCGGAATTGGGGTTCAGTGCAGTCATTAAAGGAATGCAAATCAAAGCCACAATGAGATACCTCTTTATACCCACTTCAATGACTAGACGCATAAACATGGAAAATAAATGTTGGTTGTGATGTGGAAAAATTCAAACCTTCCTATGTTGCAAATGTAAAACAGTGCAGCTGCTTTGGAAAGCAATTTGGCAATTCTTTTTTTTTTTTATCTTTATTGCTAAAAGCATTGCATATGCCCCCTTTTCTTCCACCCTCCACCCCAGGCCTCCACCATCCTATTGTCTGTGTCTGTGGGTTATGCAAATATGTATACAAGTTCTTTGATTGATCTCTTCCCACCCAGTCATCCTCCCCCACTTTCCCTTTGATATTCAACAGTCTGTCCCATACTTGTATGTCTCTGGATCTATTTTGTTCAACAGTTTATTTTGTTCATTAGATTCCTTATATGTGTGAGGTCATATAGTATTTGTCTTTCTCTGACTGACTTGGTTCACTTAGCATAATACTCTCTAGGTCCCTTCGTGCTGTCTCAATGGGTAAGAGGCCCTTCTTTTTTACTGGTACATAGTACTCCCTGGTGTAAATGTACCACAGCTTTTCATCCATTCATCTACTGATAGGCACTTGGGCTGTTAGTTTGGCAGTTTTTCAAAAGTCTAGAAATTCAACTTCTGTATATATACCCCAAAACATTGAAAATAGGTGTTCAAACAAATACTTACAGCATTATTCATAGAGCCAAAAAAAGTGGAAATAATTCAAATGTCCAGCAACTGATAAATAGATAACCTAAAAGATACAGATACATACAATGGAATAGTACTCAGAAGTGGGATGAATGAGGTACAGATCCATGTTACAACATGGATGAACCTTGAAAACATTTTGCTCAATGAATGAAAGCTATATATAGAATCCCATTGATATGAAATGCCCAGAATAAGCAAATCTATAGAGACAGACAATGGAGCAGTGGTTGCCTGAGATGAGGAGGAGGAATGGGGAGTGACTACTCACATGTACAGAGTTCTTTACGAAGTATGAAAATGTTCTAGAACCAGATAGTAGAGACAGTTGCACATCATGAATGTACTAAAAGCCCCTGAATTCCACATTTTTAAAAGGCTAAAATGGTGAATTATACACTGTGTGAATTTTACCTCAATTAAGAAAATATTTGGGGGGGGCGGATTAACATGGTGGCACGGTGGCAGAGGTGAACACCTAAACTGCTGCCTTGCACAACAATTTCAAAATTACAAGTAAAAGACAGAACAGACATCATCCAGAACCACAGGAAAGCTGGCTGAGTGGAAATTCTACAACTAGAAGGAAAGAAAGGGGCTCATGGAAACTCAGAGGAGCTGCAAAAAGCTGAGGTATGGAGACATGCACTTGGAGAGAACTGGTGGCAAAGGGCCTGGTTGGCTTGCTCTAGCAGGAGGGAGACAGAAATTCCCGATTGCACTGAATCCCAGTTCCAACTGCACTGGCGAGACTAATATGGGGGGAGTCTGGACTGTTGTGTAAAGGGGGGAATGCATGGAAACTCAGGGAAGCCATGAAAGGCAGAGGTCTGGAGGTGCTCGCACCAGTGCACACAGAGAGGACTGGCTGCTAAATGTGCCACTGACTTTCTCTAGCGGGAACAAGACAGAACATCCCAACTGTGCTGAACTCCACTTCTGACTGCACTGAACCCCAGTTTCGGGCAAGACCATGGGGAGCCAGACTCATACGGGTCCCTGGAGTGCTAGAAAACACAGGGGAGCTGCGAAAGGCAGAGGTCTGGAGGCATGCGAGCGCATGTACACAGAGAGGGCTACAGTGATTACCAAGGGACACTGAGACCTAGGGGTCACGTAGGGTAGGGATGAAGGGAAGCCAAGGCTGTCTCTCAGCCCTCAGACTCCACCCATCCAAGATGAACACAAAGGCTTTGTAATTTTGCAAGTCTTGTATCATAAGGCTGACTCCAGCACAGAAGTTTTCCTGGTGTAGACATAGCTGATCCTCACAACCAATTGGCCTGCAGGTTAATTCCCCACAGTGATATCAACAACAATCAAGACTTAACTACAGGAAGAAACCAAGATGGCGGCATAGGTGAATACCTAAGATGCTGCCTCGTACAATAATTTCAAAATTACAGCTAAAAGACAGAACAGACACCATCCAGAACCACAGGAAAGTTGGCTGAGTGAAAATTCTACAACTAGAAGTAAAGAGAGGGACTCACGGAGACTCAGAGGAGCTGTAAAAAGCTGAGGTATGGAGACACACAGGTGGACAGGACAGGCAGCGAGGACCTGGCTAGCTTCCTCTTGCAGGAAAGAGACAGAAACTCTGAACTGCACTGAACCCCAGTTCCAGGCGAGAATCATATGGGGGAAGTCTGGACTGTCCTGAAAAGGGAGAAGTGCACGGAAACTTAGGGGAGCCATGAAAAGCTCAGGTCTGGAGGTGCACAAGCTCGAGCATGCACCGAGGATGCAGCAATTACCAAGGGACACTGAGACTCAGGGGATGAGTAGGGCAGGGCTGATGGGAAGCCAAGGCTGTCTGCTCAGCCCTGAGACAATGTCCCATCCAAGCTAAACACAGTTTTGCAAGTCTTGTATCATCAGGCTGACTCCAGCACAGAAGTTTTCCTGGTGTAGACACAGCTGATCCTCACAACCAATTGGCTTGGAGGTCAATTCCCCCCAGTGATACCAACAACAATCAAGACTTACCTACAACAAGGCTGTACACACAGTCCACAAAGGGGTGTACCAAGAGAGTCCACCTCAGGTAACTGGGGAGGCAAAGCTACTGGGCCATATAGGACACCTAGCACACAAAGCTACTCTACCAACTCAGGGAAGCAGTGAAAATTTGAAGACAAAAGAACAGATCACAAACTAAAGAAATGGAGGAAAACAAATGACTGGTTATAGAGTTCAAAACCACAGTTATAAGGTTTTTCAAGACTTTCCTAGAAAAAATGGATAAATTTAGTGAGACCCAAGAGGAGATGAAAAAGGACCAGCTAGAAATCAAACATATACTGACTAAAATAAAAAATATTATACAGAGACCTAACAGCAGACTAGAGGAATACAAGAATCAAGTCAAAGATTTGAAATACAAAGAAGCAGAAAACACTCAACTAGAAAAGCAAAAAGAAAAAAGAATCCAAAAATGTGAAGATAGTGTAAGGAGCCTCTGGGACAACTTCAAGTGTACCAACATCAGAATTATGGGGTTGCCAGAAGAAGAGAGAGAGCAAGATACTGAAAACCTATTTGAAGAAATAATGACTGAAAACTTACCCCACCTAGTGAAAAAAAACAGACTTACAAGTCCAGGAAGCACACAGAACCCCAAACAAAAGAAATCCAAAGAGGACCACATCAAGATACATCATAATTAAAATGCCAAGACCAAAAGACAGAATATTAAAAGCAGCAAGAGAAAAACAGCTAATTACCTACAAGGGAGCACCTATTGACTATCAGCTGATTTCTCTACAGAAACTATGCAGGCCAGACGGGAGTAGCAAGAAATATTCAAAGTGATGAATAGCAAGAACCTACAATTAAGATTACTCTACCCAGCAAAGCCATCATTCAGAATCGAAGGGCAGATAAAGAGCTTCACAGATAAGAAAAAACTAAAGGAGTTCATCAGCACCAATCCAGTATTATATGAAATGCTGAAAGGTACTCTTAAGAAGAGGAAGAAGAAAAAGGAAAAGATAAAAATTAGGAACAACAAATACATATCAACAAGTGAATCTAAATATCAAGTGAATAAAAAATCTGATGAACAGAATAAACTGGTGAATATAATAGAATCAGGGGCATAGAAAGGGAGTAGACGGACAACTCTCAGGGGGAAATGGGTGAGGGGGATGCAGGGAGAGACTGGACAAAAATCATACACCTATGGATGAAGACAATGGGGGGGCAGGTAAGGGCAGAAGGGTGGGAGACAGCTGAGGGGAGCTATGGAGTGAAAAAAGAGGAACAATTGTAATAATCTGAACAATAAAGATTTATTAAATAAATAAAAAAGAATTTTAAATGGCGATATTCTGCTTTCCTGAACATTCCAAGGGGATCCCAGAGCAAATGGCAGGAGGAGCTGGGCTCTTGACAGACTTTGTGGGATTCTGGAGGAGGGCCCCTCTGTCAGACATACAGGCTGTTTAAGTGTTGAACTTCTGCATACAGATTGGTCAATATCCATTGCCAAGTGCCTTCTACTCCTCAGGACTTCCTCACTTCCCCATACTCAAAGGGACATACAGGGCGCTACTGAGACCCAGCCTGTGTCAGTCATATCTGGGCCCTGCCATACTATATTATTAAAGACTGCAGCCTAAGCCAGTTTGGCTCAGTGGATAGAGCATCAGCCTGAGGACTGAAGGATCCAGGTTTGATTCTGGTTAAGCAAACATGCCTGATTGGGGGCTCAATCCCCTATAGGGGGTGTGCAGGAAGCAGCCGATCAATAATTCTCTTTCATCATTGATGTTTCTCTTTCCTTCTCCCTTTCTATTTGAAATCAATAAAAATATATTTTTAAAAAAAAGGATTGTAAATTCAGCCCGAGCTGATTTTGCTCAGTGGATAAAGCATCAGCCCTCATACTGAAGGGTCCCAGGTTCAATTCTGGTCAAGGGCACATACCTTGCTTGCAGGCTCAATCCCTGGTCCTGGTTGGAGTGTGTGCAGGACAACCAACCGATGTATAGATGTATGGATGTTTCTCTGTCTCTCCCCTCCCTTCCACTCTCTCTAAAAAAAATCAATGGAAAATATCTTCAGGTGAGAATTAACAAACAAACAAACAAAACAAAAATGACTGGGATGTCACCACTAGGTCTACTGGGGCAAATAAGTTACTTGTCAACTGTCCCCTCTTCCTGTCTAACAGAGTACCAATATTTTTTCAGCACAGCAATGGCTCAGCCTCTGGAGATGAATTGAAGTCCATCAGCCATGGCAGACCTGTTCCCCTTACAGGATGCTCTATCAGCCTCCTTTGCAGAAAAGGTGGTCTTGTGACCCCATTCTGGGCAGGGGAGGTCTTCTGGGTGGCCTCTGTTCTCACTTCTTCCTTCCTTCATGTGTGGTTATAGAACTTGCAGCCAAGGCCCCCATCTTGGAGTCTAGAAACCGACATACTTCAGTTGGTGGAGAGGAAAGAGAAACACCCAGGCTCCTTGATGACATAATTGAGCTGCTGGACTCCAGCTGGGACAGTGAGGGCACAGGGTGGCCTCACTCACAGCAAGTCACAGAGCAGGTCCTGAATGCCATGGGATCTGCTGTCCCCCATATGATGCCATCACCATTGCCCTCCTCTAGCCCCCCGCTGTTCCCTACTGCCCCATGGTCAGCCCAGGCTCCCTCATGTTTCCTGGGCATTAATAAGCACAAGCTAAGTCTTGAGAAGGTAGAACATAGAACAGTGGCCTTCAACTGTGACTCATTGATAAGTCACAATTAGCAGGGTTTTTTGCTGTTGTTATTGCTGTCTTTTGCTAATCCTCACCTGGGGATATTTTTCCATTGATTATTAGAGAGAGTGAAAAGGAGGGGGAGAGAGAAACATCGATGTGAGAGAGACACATAGATTGGTTGGCTTCTGCATGTGCCCTGACCAGGGGCAAGGATTGAGCCTGCAATCAAAATACATGCCATTGACCAGAATCAAACCCAGGAGCCTTCAGTCCAAGGGCTGATGCTCTGTCCACTAAGCGAAACTGGCTACAGTATAAGTAGCAGATTTTTAAAAAAATAAAATACAATAAACTCTGGTTGGGTAGCTCAGTTGGTTAGAGTATCACCCCAAAATGCCAAGGTTGCGGATTTAAAACCCATTCAAGGCACATACAAGAAACAACAGAAGAATACATAAATAAGTGGGACAGCAAATCAACGTTTCCCTTCCTCTCTCTCCCTCTCTCTCTCTCTCTCTCTCTCTCTCTCTCTCTCTCTCTCTCTGTCAAATGAATTTTAAAAATACAATAAAACCCTAGCTGGTGACTAAGTTGATTGGAGCCTGGTCCCATACACCAAAAGGTCCCAGGTTCAATGACCCTGGATATGTACAGGAGTCAACCAATTGATGTTTTTCTCTTTCTCTCTAAAGCCAATAAAAAAACATATCCTCCAAAAAAATTTTTTTAATTGGTTTATCAGAGTACACTGCACATAGATGGGGTAAATATGGCTGCACGATATTCTGTCTACTTACATGTATAGTGATTGTCATGGAAAGGGGATTCCTTGCTCAGATTAGGGCTACAGCATTTAGGAAGACCAATTTGTGCCTTGAAGTTCCCAGCACATGCCCAGGAAGAACTGATGCCACACCTCTCCAAATCACTTCCTCAGGCCATCTTCAGGAAAAGACCCTTTGTTTAACCAGTCACTCAGATCTTGGCCTTGTCCTGGCTCTTCTCTCTTCCTCTGTCACATCACATCCAAACCCACAGCAAATCCTGTTTCTTTCCTTAAAAATATATGCAGAATCTGCCCCACTTCTGGTGCCATGCAGTTCTGGTCCCAGGCATCATCCCCTCTCATCTTGGCTGACTTGCTTAGCTCCACAACAGCAGGACCAAGGAAGAGAGTCTGGCACATAGTAGATGCTGCACACAGTAGGGTTGAGCAAAATCATCCCAGTTGAAAACCTGAACTGCCTCCCTGGGTTCATGTCTGTGCATGTGAAAGGGGCAGGTCTGGTTCTCCAGCCCCTCCCACACCATCACCACCAGAACCTGTTATCTGATCTCCCCACCTACCGGCTCCTCACAGCCCCTCCTCCAGGACACAAGGCCTCTGGGGCATTTAAGAAGTTGAGCCCAGCTCCCCTACACCTGCTGCCCAGGTTGGTCAGTCCCAGGCTTGCTGTACACTGCCTGATTTCCCCTGACACAGTCCATCCCAGGGACAATCTCTAGATCCCCAATGCCCGAGGGACTGTCTGAGACCTCCTTGCTCACCGGGTCACAACCCTGAATTCAGTCTGGCTGGGAGCAGAGGCAAAGATATAAGGAGCAGTGCCATTAATACACTGGGTATCATTTAACTGTCTCTAGGGCTTGTGGGCAGGCCAGACGGCAAGACCCAAGGAAGAATGCAGAATAGAATTGCGCAGTCGACAGACCAGCTGACGCCAAGCCAGCTGTGAGCCAGTGTGGCAGTCCTGCAGGCTCCTCTGATTTCACTGGCTGTGAAAGGGTACCAGGGCAAGATAATGCTTCACCAGACCTGGGACTCAGGCCAGATGACTGAAATATTGTAGGCATGAAGCTCCTTTGTCATGGTAACTATTTTAAAAGGACTCTTTTTTCATAACTAGAAAGTCAGAGCTCCCCTTTCAATCCCAAATCTCAGGCCCATAATTAACCTTACCTCACTAGTAAAATTCTCCTAGAGTGTCTTTTGAGGCCCAGTTGTAAGAAAGGCATACAATTAAATAGAGAAAGTCAACTAAACCCACAAAAGAATTAATATTTTTGTATTATATTTAAGACATTTGGGATATTGGTATTTAAAGTACTATTTGCAATATTTAAGAAAATTTGGCTAAGGAGAAAATGTGACAAATTTGTCCTATAAATGTAAATCTTTCAACATGAAGTGTGTAATTGAGGCATTCATTATATTAGACTTGTACTTTTTCACAGAAACATGAAAGAGAAGTTTTCCAAATGGCTAAATGGTATTGGAATGTTTAAAAGATCTTGATATTCTTATAATTTATTATAAGAGTTAAATACTTATGAAGGTTTCTTAGAAGCTTCTGTTGAATTTCTGAAGAAAATTGAACAGTTTAAATTTTTGAAAGCAAAACATTTAAGGGAATTTAATTAATTAAGATTCTAGCCCTAACTGGTTTGCTTCAGTGGACAGAGCATTGGCCTGATGACTGAAGGGTCCTGGGTTCAATTCAAGTCAAGGGGACATGCCCGTGTTGTGGGCTTGATCCCCAGTAGGAAGTGTGCAGGAGACAACTGGTCAATGATTCTCTCATTGATATTTCTATCTCTCTCTCTTCCTCTCCAAAATCAATAAAAATATTTTTTAAAAGATTCTACATGAGATATAAAACAGTTGAAATTGAAGTTGATAGAACAGTAATCAAAGACTGCTCTGAAAGTGACTCTTTGAATCTACTAGATTTATAAATAGAATCATATTTGGAAGTAGAACTTTGAAGCTTAAAGAAGACAGTATTTTTATTTATTTTTATTGTTTAAAATTAATCCTCACTAGAGGATATATTTTTTTTCTTTCCAGTGATTTTCAGAGAGAATGGAAGAGAGAGAGTGGGGAGAGAAACATTGATGTAAGGGACACACATTGATTGGATGCCTCCCACATGCACCCCAACAGGGGTCAGGGATTGAGTCTGCAACCAAGGTATGTTGACCAAAATTGAACCTGAGGCCCTTCAGTTCTCAGGCTGACACTAACCACAGAGCAAAACTAGCTAGATGACAGAGTTTTTAATTGGTAGTTTTAATACATTGAAGGTTCATTTAAAACATGAAGTAATCAGTCCTTTCTGTGCACAAATGTCTCCTCCAATGACTCCAGAACACTCACCTAATATTCTCCTTGCTTGGTGTCTGGAAGCCATCCCCCTCTCCTGCAGAGAGAAGAGGTCTCTTGAGGCTTTGAGTCTTTGCCTGATCTAATTAGTCAGAAACAGCATTTGACACTGACCTGCACTAGAGGTTGAGAGGTATAGCAAATCTACCTAATACACAGTAAGAAACTCAAACAGGCAGCCAAAATATAAAAAATAAAAATAAACCCAAATGGGAAAAAAAGGAGTATTTTCCTGAAGAGAGAAATTAAATAGAGATAAGAAATTTATCTGATACAGAGTTCAAATAATGGTAAAAATGCTCAATACAAAAAGATTTTTTTAATATATTTTATTGATTTTTTTACAGAGAGGAAGGGAGAGGGATAGAGAGCTAGAAACATCAATGAGAGAGAGACACCGATCAGATGCCTCCTGTATGCAGCCAAGATACATGCCCTTGACCAGAATCGAACCTGGAACCTTTCAGTCTGTAGGCCAATGCTCTATCCACTAAGCCAAACAGGTTTTGGCCAAAAAGATTTTTTTAATGCTCAACCGCATGAGAAAAGATATAGTAACTATGGAAAAAAGAACAGTCAAAAATAATGACATAGCACTAATAAATAACCCATTGGAAGGAATACATAGCAGATCAAGAGACGCTAAAGATTGAATCAGTGAATTAGAAAACAGAATAGGAAAATATCAATCAGAAAACTAAAAAGGAAAAAACAATTAAAAAATAGAAGGACAGCTTAAGAGAGCTGTAGGACAACATGGAATGTAACAATATTCTCACAGTAGGTGTGCCAGAAGAGGCAGAAAGACAGAAAGGATAGAGAATGTGTTTGAAGAAATGGCAAAAACTTCCCTAACTTCATAAAGGAAAAAGTCACACAACTTGAAGAGGCACAGAGAGTCCCAAGCAAGAAGAACCCGAAGAGATACATCATAAAATTAAAATGCCAAAAATTAAAGATAAAGAACCTTTTTTTTATCTTTATCGTTGAGATTACTATAGATGTCCCTCTTTTTTCACCCCATATTTTCCCTCTACCTGGTTCCCACCCTACCGCCAGGCCCTCACCACCTTATAGTCTGTGTCTATAGACATGCATATAAGATCTTTGCCTAATCTCTTCCTGTACACACATACACACACACACACACACACACACACACACACACACACATATACACACCATTCCCTCTGAGAATCATGAGTCTGTTCCAGTTACATACCCCGGATTCTATTCCATTTACCAGTTTATTCTGTTCATCAGATTTTTTATTCGTTTGATTTTTATTGTTGATAGATATGTATTTGTTGCCACTTTGTTGTTCATATTTTTTTACCTTTACCTTTTTCTTCTTCCTCCTCTTCTTAAAGAATATCCTTCAGCATTTCATGTAATATTGGTTTGATGCTGATGAACTCCTTTAACTTTTTCTTGTCTGTGAAGCTCTTAATCTGACTTTCAATTTTATTTTTTTAATTTAATAAATGTTTATTGCTCAGATTATTACAATTGTTCCTCTTTTTTCCCCCATAGCTCCCCTCCACCCAGTTCCCACCCCTTCCTCTGCCCTTACCTCCCTCACCATTGTCCTCATCTATAGTTGTACGATTTTTGTCCAGTCTCTTCTGGTACCCCCTCACTCCTTTCCCCCTGAGAATTGTCAGTCCACTCCCTTTTTATGCCACTGATTCTATTATGTTCACCAGTTTATTCTGTTCATCAGATTTTTTATTCACTTGATTTTTAGATTCACTTGTTGATAGATATGTATTTGTTGTTCATAATTTTTATCTTTACCTTTTTCTTCTCC
The DNA here is from genome assembly GCA_011751065.1 of Lasiurus cinereus. Lineage (NCBI taxonomy): Eukaryota > Metazoa > Chordata > Mammalia > Chiroptera > Vespertilionidae > Lasiurus > Lasiurus cinereus. The sequence goes on from JAAGEH010000370.1 coordinate 2,015,939, forward strand.
CTCTTCTTAAAGAATACCTTTCAGCATTTCATATAATACTAGTTTGGTGTTGATGAACTCCTTTAGCTTTTTCTTATCTGTGAAGGTCTTTATCTGACCTTCAATTCTGAATGATAGCTTTTCTGGGTAGAGTAATCTTGGTTGTAAGTTCTTGCTATTCATCACACTGAATATTTCTTGCCACTCCCATCTGGCCTGCATAGTTTCTGTAGAGAAATCAGCTGACAGTCAATAGGTGCTCCCTTGTAGGTAATTAGCTGTTTTTCTCTTGCTGCTTTTAATATTCTGTCTTTTGGTCTTGGCATTTTAATTATGATGTATCTTGGTGTGGTCCTCTTTGGATTCCTTTTGTTTGGGGTTCTGTGTGCTTCCTGGACTTGTAAGTCTATTTCTTCCACCAGGTGGGGGTAGTTTTCAGTCATTATTTCTTCAAATAGGTTTTCAGTATCTTGTTCTCTCTCTTCTTCTGGCAACCCCATAATTCTGATGTTGGTATGGTTGCCCCAGAGGTTCCTTACATTATCTTCACATTTTTGGATTCTTTTTTCTTTTCCAGTTGAGTGTTTTCTGCTTCTTTGTATTTCAAATCTTTGACTTGGTTCTTGCATTCTTCTGGTCTGCTGTTAGGTCTCTGTATAATATTTTTTATTTCAGTCAGTGTATGTTTAATTTCTAGTTGGTCCTTTGGGTCTTGGGTCTCACTAAATTTATCCATCTTTTCTAGGAAATTCTTGAAAAACCTTATAACCGTGGTTTTGAACTCTATATCCAGTCATTTGTTTTCCTCCATTTCTTTCATTTGTTATCTGTTCCTTTGTCTCTACATTTTCGGTGTTTCCCTGAGTTGGTAGAGTAGCTTTGTGTGTTAGGTGTCCTATATGCTCCACCTCCCCAGTTACCTGAGGTGGACTCTCTTGGTGCACCCCTTTGTGGACTGTGTGTACAGCCTTATTGTAAGTAAGTCTTTTTTTTTTTTATGTATTGGGCGTAATGTCACAAGAAGGTCATAGCATCCTGCCACCTTGAGGAGTAAATCCAAGTTGCTGTTGGATGTGTTATACTCAGAAAAGCCAGTCTTCAGGTGCTCTGCTCTCTTCACACCCCTGTAGGTAAGTCTTGATTGTTGTTGCTATCACTGGGGGAAATTGACCTCCAAGCCAATTAGTTGTGAGGATCAGCTGTGTCTACACCAGGAAAACTTCTGTGCTGGGGTCAGTCTTATGATACAAGGCTTGCAAAATTGCAAAAGCCGCTGTGTTCATCTTGGATGGGGTGGAGTCTGAGGGCTGAGCAGACAGCCTTGGCTTCCCGTCAGCCCTGCCCTACTCATCCCCTAAGTCTCAGTGTCCCTTGGTAATCGCTGCAGCCCTCTCTATGCACACTTGCACTCATGTGCCTCCACTCCTCTGCCTTTCATGCCTCCCCTGAGTTACCATGCACTCTGGTGAACCGTATGAGTCTGAGTCTCCAAGGTCTCACCCAAAACTGGGTTCAGTGCAGTCAGAATTGGAGTTCAGCGCAGTTGGGAGGTTCTGTCTCCCTCCCACTAAAGGAAGCTAGACAGGCACTCTGCCACCCGTCCTCTCTACGCAGCGCATGTCTCCCTACCTCAGCTTTTTGCAGCTCCTCTGAGTCTCCGTGAACCCCTCTCTTTCCTTCTAGTTGTAGAATTTCAACTCAGCCAGCTTTCCTGTGATTCTGGATTATGTATGTTTTGTCTTTTACCTGTAGTTTTGAAATTATTGTGCGAGGCAGCAGTTTAGGTGTTCACCTATGCTGCCATCTTGGTTTCTTCCTGACCTTCAATTTTATATGAGAGAGCTTTGCTGGGTAGAGTATTCTTGGTTGTAGCTTCTTGCTATTCATCACTTTGAATATTTCTTGCCACTCCCTTCTGCCTTGCATAGTATTTGTTGAGAAATCAGCTGACAGTCGTATGGGCGCTCTCTTGCTGTTTTTAAAATTCTCTTTGTCTTTTGCCCTTGGCATTTTAATTATGATGTGTCTTAGTGTGGTCCTTTTTGGGTTCCTCTTGTTTAAGAGTCTCTGTTCTTCCTGGACTTGTGAGTCTATTTCTTTCACCAGGTGGGGGAAGTTTTCTGTCATTATTTCTTCAAATAGGTTTCAACATCTTGCTCTCTCTCTTTTTCTGAAATCCCCATAAGTCAGATGTTGATACACTGGAACTTGTCCCAGAGGTTCCTTACACTATCTTCATATTTTTGGATTCTTTTTGCTCTTCTGATTGGGTAGGGTTTTATTCCCTCATATTTCAAATTGTTGATTTGATTCTTGGGATCCTCAAGTCTATTGTTGAATCCCTATATATTATCCTTTATTTAAGTCAGTCTATGTTTAATTTCTGACTAGTCCTTTTCCTTTTTTTTTTCTTCCCACTCTCACTAAGATCCTTGAAAGTCTCACTAAATCCCTTGGAGGTTTCTAGAAGATTCTTAAGTAACGTTATAACTGTGGTTTTAAACTCTATACCAAGTAGTTTGCTTTCTTCCATTTCTTTCACTTGTGACATGTTTTGTTGTCTCTGCATTTTGGCTACTTCCCTATTTGTTTCTATGTACTGGGTAGCTGCTAAGTCTCTTTGAGTTAAAAGAGTAGCTATTGTAGTAGGTGTCCTATAGGGCCCAGTGGCTCAGCCTCCCGAATCACCTGAGTTGGACACTCTGGTTGCACACCTTTGTGGGCTGTGTGTACCGTCTTATTGTAGTTGAGCCTTGATTGCTATTGGTGTCATTGGGAGGAATTGATCTCCAAGCCAGTTAGCTGTGGGGACCATCTGCGACTATAGTGGGAAAGCTGCTGGGCAGGAGACACCCTTATGGAGCAGGACTTGCTTCAGTGGGGCTTTGGTGCTCACTGAGTCTTCCCCTTGAGTGTGTCACTTATGGATGTGAAGAATTTTAATCTTGTACAGTCTGCCACTGACCACTGAGTACATTGGCTCTTGGTTCTTCAGGGAGGTGCAAAGTCAACCAAAGTCTCCTGGGGAGAGATCTTCAGATTCCTCCTCTTTGTTTAGAAGGGCCCAGATGAGGCCCAGCTGTGAAACAAGGCAGGCTGGTGTTGGTGCAGGGTCTTGGGCCTTTTATTGAATGGTTTGAAGCTCCCTGATCCAGTTGCAGCTTCTTTGACAGGTTTTTAGCCTGAGAAAGGACAGGCCATTCATATGCAAAAGCACTGGGCAGAGCTTGCATGGAATTATAAATTGGGTGGGGTGGGATCTCAGGGAATCACCAGGGCTGAGCAAAAGAAGTGGCTGCCAATCAGCCCTGCAACTGGGAGGTCCCAGCACAGAAACAATGACTGCTGCAAGCACCTCCTTCTGGAAGAAAGCCACCCTTGAGTTCTTGCCCCAATGCCAGAAAGTCCAGTCTCTCCTCGTATGTGTCTGGGTCTCCCAGAGCTTCACCTGGCACTGGAGCTCAGAGGAAGCAGGAGCTTATAATTTCAGTTTGTGGTTCTGGCCTTTGAAGAGGAGCAGCTGGGTCTCCAGCAGCCTGTGTGTCACTCAGCCCAATCTGCACTGGTTTTTGTAGCCCATAGTTCTTACTGCCCATAGGGACTTCTTTTCCCAACTCTGGGACCCCGGGCTGGACATCTGGTGTGGGGCTGAGACCCCTTGCTCCTCTAGGCAGCTTCTGCAGAGGCAGTCTCCCTCCTGATTAAAAAAGCGGCACACATGGGTGCTGTACCAGCCCGTTCTACACCGCCGACCCTCCTACCAGTCTCAGTGTGCTTTCTTCTTTACTTCTCTAGTTGTAGGACTTTAATTCAGCCAGCTTTCCAGCAGTTCTGGATGATGGTTGCTCTGTATTTTAGCTGTAATTTTGATGTGGTTGTAGGAAGCGAGTATAGGAATTTGCCTACACTGCCATCTTGGTTCGCCCAAAGACAGAATCTTAAAGGCAGCAAGAGAAAAGAAAACTATTACTTACAAAGAAGCTCCCTATAAGGTTGACACCTGATTTCTCATCAGAAACTCTACAGGCCAGCCCAGCCATCATGGCTCAGTGGTTGAGCATGAACCTTTCAGCCAGGGGGTCACTATTTAATTCCCAGTCGGGCACATGCCCAGGTTGCAGGCTTGATCCCCAGTGTGGGGAGTACAGGAGGCAGCCAATCAATGATTCTCTCTCCCTCTCCCTACCACTCTGAAATCAATAAAAATTTATATATACAATGAGTGGCCAGATTATTATGATCTCTGAATGCATAATAATCTGACCACTCAGTGTATGTATCTGTATATATTTATACATATACATATACATATACATATACATATACATATACATGTGTGTGTGTGTGTATAAATATATGAGGCTTGGTGCATGAATTCGTGCATGGGTGGGATCCAGCCAGCCTGGCCAGGGAGAGGGGACATGGGTAGTTGGCCGGCCTGCTTGCTGGTCTAACTCCTGGTCGAGGGAACAATTTGCATATTAGCCTTTTATTATATAGGATATACACTGAGTGGCCAGATTATTATGCATTCAGAGATCATAATAATCTGGCCACCCAGTGTATATGATATGGGAAATTTGAAAAGGAAGGAAGGGAAAAAGGAAGGAAGGAAGGAAGGAAGAAAGGAAGGAAGGAAGGAAGGAAGGAAGGAGGAAAACAAATGACTAGATATAGAGTTCAAAACCAAAGTTATAAGGTTTATCAAGAATTTCCTAGAAAAGGTCAATAAATTTAGCAAGACCCTTGAGGATATGAAAAAGGACCAACTGGAAATTAAACATACACTGACTGAAATAAAAAATATTATATAGAGATCTAACAGCACACTAGAGGAATCAAGTCAAAGGTTTGAAATACAAAGAAGCAGAAAATACCCAACTGAAAAAGAAAAAAGAATCTAAAAATTTGAAGATAGTGTAAGAAGCCTCTGGGACAACTTCAAGCATACCAACATCAGAATTATGGGGGTGCCAGAAGAGAGAAAGCAAGATACTGAAAACCTATTTGAAGAAATAATGACTGAAAACTTCCCCCACCTGGTAAAAGAAATAGACTTACAAGTTCAGGAAGTGCATAGAACTCCAAACAAAAGGACCAAAGAGACCACACCAAGACATATCATAACTAAAATGCCAAGAGCAGGAGAAACCAAGATGGTGGCATAGGTGAACACCTAAGCTGCTGCCTCACACAACAATTTCAAAACTAAAACTAAAAGACAGAATGGACACCATCCAGAACCATAGGAAAGTTGGCTGAGTGAAAATTCTACAACTAGTAGTAAAGAGAGGGACTCACAAAGACTCAGAGGAGCTGTAAAAAGCTGAGGTATAGAGACATGCTCATGGAGAGGACAGGCGGAGGAGGGTCTGGCTGGTTTCCTCTAGCAGGAGGGAGACAGAAAATCCTGACTGCACTGAACCCTAGCTCCACGCAAGACTCATAGAGGGGGAGTCTGGACTGATGTGATAAAGAAGGAGTGCACAGAAACTTAGGGGAGCCATGAAAGACAAAAGTCTGGGGGCGTGCGAAATTGCACACACAGAGCGCTGACTGCTGCTTGTGCCTCTGGCTTTCTCTATCAGGAGGAAAACAGAACCTCAAAACAGCACTGAAATCCAGGTCTAACTACAGTGAACCACAGTTTCGGGTTAGACCTTGGGGACCTAGACTCATATGGGTCCCTATAGTGCTCAGGGGAACCAGAAAGGCAGAGGTCCTGAAGCCTGTGGCAGAGGTCTAACGGCAAGCCCACATGCACAGACACAGCTGATCCTCACAACCAATTGGCTTGGAGGTCAGTTCCCCCCGCCCCAGTGATTACCAACAACAACCAAGACTTAACTACAACAAGACAGTACACACAAGTTCACAAAGGGGTGCACCAAAAGTGTCCACCTCAGGTAACTGGCAAGGCAGACATACTGGGCCACATAGGACACCTAGCACACAAAGCTACTCTACCAACTCAGGGAAGCAGCAAAATATGTGGAGACAAAAGAACAGATCACAAACGAAAGAAATGGAGGAAAACAAACAACTGGATATAGAATTCAAAACCACGGTTATAAGGTTTTTTAAGAATTTCCTAGAAAAAAAATGGATAAATTTAGTGAGACCCAAGAGGAGATGAAAAAGGACCAACTAGAAATTAAACATACACTGACTGAAATAAAAAAAATTATACAGAAACCTAACAGCAGACTAGAGGAATGCAGGAATCAAGTCAAAGATTTTGAAATATAAAGAAGCAAAAAACACTCCATTGGATAAGAAAAAAAGAATTTAAAAAAATATGAAGATAGCTCCAAAACCGGTTTGGTTCTGTGGAGAGAGCGTCAGCCTGCAGACTTAAAGGTCTCAGGTTCGATTCCCATAAGAGCATGTATCCTGGTTGTGGGCACATCCCCTGTAGGGGGCGTGCAGGAGGTGGCTGATAGATGTCTCTCTCTCATCCATGTTTCTAACTCTCTATCCCTCTCTCTTCCTCTCTGTAAAAAACAAAAAAATCAATAAAATATATATATTTTTTTAAATGTGAAGATAGTGTAAGGAGCCTCTGGGACAACTTCAAGTGTACCAATATCAGAATTATGAGGGTGCCAGAAGAGAGAGAGCAAGATACTGAAAACCTATTTGAAGAAATAATGACTGAAAATTCCCCCCACCTGGTGAAAACAATAGTCTCACAAGTTAGGAAGCACACAGAACCCCAAACAAAAGGAATGCAAAGACACATCATAATTAAAATATCAAGAACAAAAGACAAAGAGAGAATATTAAAAGCAGCAAGAGAAAAACAGTTAATTACCTACAAAGGAGCATCCATAAGACTGTCAGCTGATTTCTCAACAGAAACTATGCAGACCAGACAGGAGTGGCAAGAAATATTCAAAGTGATGAATAGCAAGAACCTACAACCAAGATTACTCTACCCAGAAAAGCTATCATTCAGAATTGAAGGGCAGATAAAGAGCTTCACAGATAAGAAAAAGCTAAAGGAATTCATCACCACCAAACCAGTATTATATGAAATGCTGAAAGGTATTCTTTAAGAAGAGGAAGAAGAAAACAGTAAAGATAAAAATTATGAAGAACAAATACATATCTATCAACAAGTGAATCTAAAAATCAAATGAATTGAAAATGTGATGAACAGAATAAACTGATGGCCGAGACCGGTTTGGCTCAGTGAATAGAGCGTCGGCCTGCGGACTGAAGGGTCCCAGGTTCGATTCCGGCTGGGGGCATGTACCTTGCTTGAGGGCACAGCTCCAATGCGGGGCGTGCAGGAGGCGGCTGATGGATGTCTCTCTCTCATCGATGTTTCTGACTTTCTATCCCTCTCCCTTCCTCTCTGTGAAAAATCAATAAAATATATTTTTTTAAAAAAAGAATAAACTGATGAATATAATAGAATCAGGGGCATAGAAGGAGAGTGGATGGACAATTCTCAGGGGGAAAGGGATGAGGGAGGTGCGGGAAGACAAGACAAAAATCATACACCTTTGGATGAGGACAGTGGCGGAGAGGTAAGGGCAGAGGGATGGGTGGGAACTGGGTGGAGGGGAGCTATGAGGGAGAGAGGATGCTAATAATCGGAACAATAAAGATTTATTAAATTTAAAAAAAATTGGTGTCCTTCTGATCAATGATAACCAATATCTTATAGTTTGATGTGCTTGATACAGGCTTTTAGCTTGTCCAAAAAAAACATAATACAATGATCAATAAATACTTATTGTCTCTTATATGTCATAGGGCAGCCCATCATCAGCCCATATGCACTCATTCATGCAACACTGCTCTTCCTTTTCTTTGCCCTGGAGAAGTATTACTTATGAAGGCTACTTATTAAATTGTGTTCTCAGGACCAGAAGCCCCTCAGGCTCCTAGAACCTCAGCTGGCCTGCCTTCTTCCCAAGCCTGGGTCTTCAGAGGAGATCCACTTTACAGACACTGGCTATTTGGCAAACATTCCCCTAGAGACTTATGCCCAGTGTTCCCCTGTGTGGACAAAAGGGGCCACATACTAACCTGACAAGCTCAGGGAAGGTGTGCATGGCGGTCTTGCAAACTCAGAGACCTAAAGTAACCACAAAGCATGGTCTGAAATTAAACAGTGTGGTGGGTAGTTACATCCTTGGTCAGTATCTACACTGACAAGATCAACCTTTACCTTAACTGAGCCTGTCTGTCTTTTTGCATCTATATAACATATCATTAAAATGTCTAGGTAACTTGTAACTTCCCTTTTTCTGGACCCCTTGGGGCACAAACTAATGAGCCTTCATTGTTATCATATTCATTGTTCCTGCCCCCACCTAAGTATGTATCTATCATTTTACTTTTTATGCAATCCCAGGGGTTTCCCTGCTTTACTTTTTCCCTCTTCTCTAGTCTATCACCAATGGATTTCATGTAACCCACCTACATCCCTTTCTTTTATTACAATCCTATCTAATAAAGAGGGAATATGCTAATTCACAAAGATGGCAGTACCAATAGCCAATAAGGAGAGAATACACTAATTGACTGCCCCACCTTCAAAGATGGGGGTGCCCACAGCCAATAAGGAGGGAATATGCTAATTGACTGTCACACCCTCAAAGATGGCAGTGCCCACAGCCACAAGATGGCGGCACCCAGTCTCCTCAGCCCCGCCAGGGTGGCAGGTGCACTGAAAGGCCAGGCCCAGCCGCTCCACACACCTGCCTCCATAGTCCCCCAGTCCCCTCAGCCCCCCAGCTGCCCAGTGCCAGCCCGAGGCACAGGCAAGCCTCGGATGTCAGCTGCCTAGCTGCCCAGGACTGCCCAAAGCTCCAGTAACCAGGGCCAGCTGAGGCTTGCACTGCTAGCAGTGGCAGCAGCAGAGGTGTGATGGGGCATCACCTTCCCCTGATTGTTGGTCATCTCCCGCCCCTTACGGCTCCTGGACTGTGAGAGAGGGCAGGCTGGGATGAGGGACTCCCCACTCCAGTGCATCAACTTTCATGCACCAGGCCTCTACTGTATATGGCACATTCATTCAATAGAATATATTTATCCATAAAAGAAATGAAGTACTGGTACATGCTATTACATGAGTGGAAACATTATGCTATGTGAAATAAGCTGGACACAAAAGAACACACATATTATGACTCCACTTACATAAAATATCTAGAAAAGTCAATGTGTAGAGACAGAAAGTACATTAGAGATTACCGGGGGCTGGAGTTGGTGGAGGAAGGAATAGGGAATTATTGCCGAATGGGTACAGAGATTCTGTTTGAAGTGATGAACATTTTGGGACAGAATGGTGATGGTTACAAAGCATCATTAATGTAGTTAATGCTATGATATCGTACACTTAACGAGGGCTAAACTGGCAAATGTGTTGTATCTATTTTACCACAACAAAGAAAGGCTGGGGCTTTATTAAGCCACACTGATAAAAGGTTTCGGATTTAACTGGATAGAAACAAGTCCAGTCCTGCTCAGAACAAAGAGCTCAGAGTAGGCACCAGGTGAGGAGACACTCCGCGCACCTGTGACCCTGAGGGGAGCACACAGCTGTGCCATCAACAAGACCCCTCTGCTGGTCCAGGGCCATTCTCCAGGACAGTCTCCGAGTAACCACCACTTCAGAGCTCCCCAGTCTCACCACCTAAAACCGCAGCAGGTCTGAAGCAGTAACCCTGACTGCTTCCTAACATTGGATAAAAATCATGCTCCAGCAGGAAATACAAATTGAAGTAGCAATAATAAAGACACAAATTGAAATCCATGATGTCAGCACATTTGTAACATGTGTCAGTACAAGTAACTAGTTTTCTGATTATTATAATATCATAGACTGCTTTGTGCATTTGTTAAGGTCAATGCAATGTTTGAAAGCATTTGCTATTAGATTTGTGTATGGGTTTAAATGATTATCTTTGGAATGAGTGTTTAAATGATTGCAGAAATCTGATTTAAAAGAATCACCATTTAGCCCTAGCCGGTATGGTTCAGTGGATAGAGTCTCAGCCTGAAGATGCAAGGTTATCAGGTTTGATTCTGGTCAGGAACACATGCCTGGGTTGTGGGCTTAATCCCCAGCACGTGTGTGCAGGAGGCAGCTGATCAATGATTCTCTCTCATCATTGATGTTTCTCTCTCTCTCCCTCTCTCTTCCTCTCTGAAATCAATAAAAATAAAAAATAAAATGCATAATAAAAGAATCACTGTTTGCCGAAACCGGTTTGGCTCAGAGGCTAGAGCGTCAGCCTGCAGACTGAAAGGTCCCAGGTTCAATTCTGGTCAAGAGCATGTATCTTGGTTGTGGGCACATCTCCAGTGGGGGGCAAGCAGAAGGCAGCTGATCAATGTCTCTCTCTCATCGATAATAAACTGAACAATAATGGTTTATTAAAAAAATAAAAATAAAAATAAATGATCAAAACAAAGTGTCAACATGTAGTACAAGGTATGTTATTGTTTGTTTGAAGTGTGTGTGTGTGCGTGCGCGTGACAATGTATCCGAAAAGCTCTGCAAGCCAGTTTGCCTCAGTGGATAGCGTGTTAGCCCATGGACTGAAAGGCCCCAGGTTCAATTCCAGTCAAGGGCACCTACCTTGATTTCAGGCACGATACCAAGGACATGCAGAAGACAACCAATCAATATGTCTCTCTGACATCGATGTTTCTCTCTGTGTGTGTCTCTTCCCCTTCCTTCCACTCTCTCTAAAAATCAATGGAAAAATATCCTCGGGTAAAAATTAACAAAAACATTTAAAAATAAAAAAACCTCTGCTAGAGCATGTCAGAATGGAGGCAAAAGCTGGGGTAGCTAAGGGTAGTGGTAGAAGAGTGATTAGCCCTGGAGACCTTTTTCATATTTAAAAATTTTAAGTATTTTAATCAATTTTTAGAAAGAAAGAAACATTGATGTAACATCAATTGGCTCCCTCTCACCAGCCCCCCACCAAGGATCGCGCCCAAAACCCTGGCACAAGCCCTGACTGGGAATCAAATTATTCAATGTACAGGACAACACCCAACCAACTGAGGCACACCAGCCAGGGCCATACTTTTACATTTTTATCCAATGTATATATAGTATCTGATTCAAAATAAATACAAAGAGAAATTTTAAACACTGAAAGCTAAACAGGATGTATCTGTGATATAAATTGGAGGCTGCCAGGACCTGACTTCTGCATTGTCCAATCGACCCTCATTCAGTACGGAAACTGACAACAGCCAGACAACAAAGTGTCTCACCTCGGGTCTCTCAGTAATCAGAGCTGACACCAGAAGATAAAGTCTGGCCCCAGAGCCTACTGTCTTAGCAACCTAGAAGACCCATACTCTCATTTGCATAAAATAATGGAATAAAGAAGGGAATCAGCTGATAATGGCAAAGAGGTGGGGGGAGGAGACAGTCTTAAGTTTCCTATTGTTGCTGTAACAAATTACCATAAATGTAATGGCTTAAAACATCAAAATTATTCTTTTACCATCCAAAATCAGTTTCACTGGGCTAAAGTCAAGGTGCTGGCAGGGTTGGTTTCTTTAAGAGTTGCTGAGTGGAGAATCCAAGTCCTGGCCTTTTTCAGCTTCCAGTCGCCACCTTTATTCTCTGCTCCGCATCACACTGCCCTCTCACTGACCTCTCCTGGCTCCCTCTGTAAGGACCATGTGATTATATTCAGGGCCCACCCCCATAATCCAGGACAATCTCCCCATCTCAATTTCATCTCAATACATCTACAAAGTCCCTTTTGCCCTGTAAGGTCACATTCACAGGTTCCAAGGAATAGGCCATGGACATCTTTGGGGGATAATTATTCCGCTTACTAGAGACCATCCATACGTGAGAGATTCCCACGCATTTCTGGTAGACAAACCTACCAGAGGCTTGAGGACATGAATCAGAGAAGGTCATTGCATTCTGGAGAGAACTACAGGGAAGCGGGAGCCCAGCACCACCTGTGTGGTAGAGAGCAGGCAGGAATGAGAACAGATAACCAAGGGTGCTTCCTGCACCCTTTCCTATCCCCGTTCCCTAGGGCCCCTGCCACTCGACATTCACATGCAGGAAAAAAAGGTCCAAAGGGCGGTTCCCTAAAGAGATCCAGATCTCTGACAGCTTGAGGTGGTAACAGGGTGGGTACTGGCTTCTGAAAAAGCCAGCCCTATTCTGGCACTGAGGAGGAAGGGAGGAGCAGCCAGAAGGGGGGCCCCTGGCCTCTCACCTGCCCACATGCGAAGCCGGACTGTGGGCAAGCCCATACCCAGGCACAACGCTCCCATTCATGCTCCAACTCAGGGCAGAAGCCTGGAGAGAAAACAGTCCACCGTTTATACTGGGAACCACACCCCCACCACCTACAGCCTTGTCTGAAGCAAGCAAGGAGCATCGGACGGGAGAAGAAAACGAGCACTGAGCAATAACCGAGCATGCACCCAAAGTAAATGGACCCAGTTAAGGTGCATGAACTGTATTTGGTTGTTCTGCCTCTGGGGTCTTTCTTTGTTTTTCATATATTGACTTTTTTTGAGAAGTCCTGGCTAGTTATTTTGGGTATCCCCCCATTTTCAAAGTCTGATTGTTTCTGTAACGGAGCGAGTCCCCACAAGACAGACCACAAAGACCAACCGAATTCAAACAGGCCTAAATTTATTACAGACTCGAATCTGGGCTCACCTAAATTTATTACACACTCAAATCTGGGCTCACCTAAATTTATTACACACTCGAATCTGGGCTCACCTAAATTTATTACAGTTTCGAATCGGGGCTCCCCTAACTGGAATCTGGGCTCAAACCGTAGCTGACGCAGCAGCCCGGCTCCTTTTCCCCATCAGAGTGCCTGAGCTGGGGCAATCAGCTCAGCCCTTTAGGCAGAGGTCCCATGTCCTAGGGCTTGTGCCCAGATGACAGAGTCTAGGGTGACTACGGCAGACAAGTACTGTGGGTGCAGGTGGGGCATCACTGCACCCTCCAAGCAAGAGAGGTCTTGAGTAGCTGGCTTCCCTGGCCCACAGCTGGGATGGCCCTGCCTGTATGCTTGGTGGTAAAGCGCAGGCAATATACTGGATTGCTCAGAGGTGTCGACGTCAGCAGGAAGGCGTGTCATCAGGGCTGGCCAGCAAGACTCGAACTTTGGATCGCCACCACAGTCCCATAGCTCAAATTCACATGCTGTCCTTTATCACTTCCAGAACCTGGTTTGTGATGTGCGATTAACAGACACTGAGTATAACAAAACAGGAATACCACATCTCGATTTAAGCAGGCCCTTTGGCACCGATCCCATAGTCGTACAACCCCGTAGTAGGAGGAACCTGTGGCCAGCAAGTGGTTCCTGACGCTGGCTCGGAGGTCCCAGTATTGAACATAGATGTCATAGCCACAGGACAGGAGCGTGAAAGGGGACATGAGGTCCAGCACCCCAGCCCCTGGGGGAAAGTCACTGCCCAAGTGCATCATCAGCTGCCCACTGTTGAGGTCTTAAGGCCAAAGACCATATCTTGGCCATTCTGTCCCTGGAGCCGCTCACGATGATGCCCTCTTTGCAATCCACACAGTTCACCAGCTGTTGGCAATCGTCCGAGCTGGGTTGATGGGTACTTCCAGCACAGCAAACCCAGCTCACCAGAATTAGCCAACATCACTCACTCACTGGCCCGGTCCACAAAGCAGAGACAGTATCACATGTTGGCTCCTCTGGTAGAACTTACTTCTCTGGATGAAGCGAGCAAGAAAGGAGGGTTCTGGTTCTTCCAGTTGTATACTTCCAGGTCGCCCTGTCTTCCCTGGGCATCACAGCGGTACATCAGGATTGCCACGCAGGGTTTAAAGATGATGTTATGTCAGGCAGGGCCTGACCACCGGGCTGCCAGGGGCTCACCTGGTAAGAGCAACGACAAAGGGGCAGTCCCTCTTTTTATACCCATTCTGCCTTCCCCTATTGGCTCATAAATGCTGACTCGGCAATCTCTAATTGGTTCTCAGGCAGCAAGGGACCAGCTAACCCAGGAGGTTCCTAGCAAGGCTGCTTGACCTAGTTAGCCTAACAAACTCAGGTCAGGTGTTGTGGTCTGGCCAAAGATAGTTAATCAGAGGCAGGTTCACACTTTTAACCCTGATCCTGAACCTTCCCCTCCCCCTTCTTTCCTGGCTTTAGGGGAGGAAGTGTCATGCCTAGCCGTGAGGGGATTCCTCAGTAGTTCCCAATTTCAATCACTACAGTTTCCTCATTCTTAAGTGGAGATTTAACTTTAAAAAAAAAAATTGTGCACAATTTTGAGTACTTCCTATAGTATCATATCAAGAGACACTTGATATCAGGAGTTGCTGAGTGGAGAATCCAAGTCTTGGCCTTTTTCAGTTTGCGTGGCCACCTTTATATCAGGTTGTACTGTTTGACCACTTAGTTAAGAAGAGATATCTGCCCCAGCCAGTGGATAGAGCATCAGCCTATGGACTGAAGGGTCCCAGGTTTGATTCCGGTCAAGGGCACATGCCTGGGTTCTGGGCTCAATCCCCAGTGTGGGCATGCAGATATTTCTATTTCTCTCTCCCTTTACCTTCCTCTCTGAAATCAATAAAAATATATTTTAAAAAGAAGGTGTCTGCCAGAAAACACCCTCTTACACACACTAGGTAGCTACAACTGTTCCCTTGGTAATGAAGAAGTCGTCTGCTAAGTGTTAATCAATGGTTTTAGCATCCTTTCACAATCCAGTTATTTATTTCATAGGGACCCCTGTGTTTTTCCCTAATTTACCTGCAATGCACAGTATTATTTGTTAAAATATATTGTTTACTGCCGGTGAACCTAGAGACCTTATGTAGTCTGATTCACAGCAGGTACTTAATAATAAATACCATCAATTTTTTTAAAAAATCATCACACTGGCAGGCATACAATCTCTTATCCACAAACACAATGTTTCTTCATAAATTATATCCCCAAACCCTTTAAGCAGTAAGACCTGACTGAACTGATCTCAGATTATTTATAACTAAGTGTGTTTTCTTCTCTACACATGCTTTGAAGCAGAAATATCATGTGATAATGAAGTGCTACCAACCCTGCTGGAAATATTGAAACATTCTAAAATTAAAATAAAAGCAGAAGCAAACCATATATCCCTAAGCCTTTTAGATAAGGCACTATGTGTGAATCTGTACTAAAAACTTGACTAAAAACAATCATTTTACAACCTGCAGTAGAAAATGCTTCAAAGGGGAGAAACCAAGATAGTGGCATAGGTAAACACCTGAACTGCTGCCTCGCACAACAATTTCAAAACTACAACTAAAAGACAAAATGGACATCATCCAGAACCACAGGAAAGTTGGCTGAGTGGAAATTCTACAACTAGAAGGAAAGAGAAAAGCACACTGAGACTCACAGGGGCTGCAGAAGGCAGAAGTACAGAGGCGTGCACGCAGAGAGGGCTGGCAACTGAGTATGCAGCTGGCATTCTCAATTGGGAGGGAGACAAAAGCCCCCGACTACTCTGAACTCCAGTTCCAGGTGAGACTCTGGGAACCCAAACTCATACAGGGAAAAACTGGATTGTCTGGTAGCAGGCAAAACTTGAGGGCGGCTTTCTCTCAGAGTTGCTTGCAGCAATTACCACAGGACACTAAGACCCGGGGGCTTCTTAGGGCAGGGCTGACAGGAAGCCATTGCTGCCTGCTCCACCCTGAGACTTTGCCCCATCCAAGCTAAGCACAGAGGCTTTTGCAAGTCTTGTCTAATAAGGGTGTCTCCAGCACAGAAGTTCTCCCATTACAGACACAGCTGATCCTCACAGCCAATTGGCCTGGATGTCAATTCCCCCCAGTGATACCAACAATCACCCACAAAGGGGTGCACCAAGAGGGTCCACCTAAGGTAAATGGGGAAGCTGAGCCACTGGGCCCTATAGGACACCTAGCACACAAAGCTACTCTACCAACTCAGGGAAGCAGCCAAAATGCAGAGACAAAGAAACAGATCACAAATGAAAGAAATGGAGGAAAGCAAATGACTGGATATAGAGTTCAAAACCACAGTTATAAGGTTTTTCAATAATTTTCTAGAAAAGGCTGATAAATTTGGCGAGACCCTTGAAGATACAAAAAAGGACCAACTACAAACTAAACATACAATGACTAAAATAAAAAATAATATACAGCCAAAGCTGGTTTTTGGCTCAGTGGATAGAGCATCAGCCTGCAGACTGAAGGGTGCTAGGTTCAATTCCAGTCAAGGACATGTACCTTGGTTGCAGGCACATCCCCAGTGGGGTCGTGCAGGAGGCGGCTGATCGATGTTTCTCTTTCATCGATGTTTCTACCTCTCTATCCCTCTCCCTTCCTCTCTGTGAAAAATCAATAAAATATATTTTTTAAAAAGAGATCCAACTGCAGATTAGAGGATCACAAGAATCAAGTCAAAGATTTGAAATACAAAGAAGCAAAAAACACCCAATCAGAAAAGCAAAATGAAAAGAGAATCCAAAAATATGAAGATAGTGTAAGGAGCCTCTGGGACAACCTCAAGCATACCAACATCCAGAAGAAGATAAGAGAGCAAGATAGTGAAAACCTATTTGAAGAAATAATGACAGAAAACCTCCCCCACAGGGTGAAAGAAATAGACTTACAAGTCCAGGAAATGCAGAGAAACCCAAACAAAAGGAATCCAAAGAGGACCACACCAAGACACATCATAATTAAAATGCCAAGAGCAAAAGACAAAGAGAGAATATTAAAAGCAGCAAGAGAAAAACAGTCAGTTACCTACAGGGGAGCACTCATATGATTGTCAGATGATTTCTATGCAGGCGAGATGGGAGTGGCAAGAAATATTCAAAGTGATGAGTAGCAAGAACCTACAACCAAGATTACTCTACCCAGCAAAGCTATCATTCAGAATTGAAGGTCAGATAGAGATTCACAGAAAAGAAAAAGCTAAAGGAGTTCATCACCACCAAACCAGTAGTATATGAAATGCTGAAAGGTACTCTTTAAGAAGAGGAAGGAGAATCCAAGATGGCGGCATAGGTAAACACCTACACTGTTGCCTCGCACAACAATTTCAGAACTACAACTAAAAGACTGAACAGACATCATCCAGAACCACAGGAAAGCTGGCTGAGGGGAAATTCTACAACTAGAAAAAAGAGAGGGGCTCACAGAAACCCAGAGGAGCTGCAAAAAGCTGAGGTACGGAGACGCGCGCGCTGAGAGAGCGGGTGCCGGAGTACCTGGCTGGCTTTCTCTGTCGGGAGGGAAACGGAGACTCCCAACGGCATTGAACCCCTTATCTTATGACACTAAACCCCATATCCAGCTGAAACTCATACAGGGTGAGGCTGGACTGTGAAAAGGAAGAGGTGCATGGAAATTTAGGGGAGTCACAAAAGATTAAAGGACTGGTGGCGCGCACAGCACTGCGCACAGGACAGATTGCTGATATTGCCACTGGCTTTCGCGATTGGGCGGGAGACAGACCCTCCTAACTGTGCCACTTCTGACTCCACTAAACCCCTGTTTTGGGCGAAACCCTGGAGACCTAGACTCGTGTGGTCCTGGTGCGCAGGGGAGCTGGAAAGGCAGCGGTTAGAGGCACTGCAGGTGCGCACGCGCACAAGGACCACTCCAGCCATTACCCAATCATGTGAGACGCAGGGGCCGTGGAGGGCAGGGCCGACTGGAAGGCAAGGCGATCCCTTAAGCCCTGAGACTCCACCCTCCCAAGCTCAACAGAGGCTTCTTCGGTTTTGCGTCTGGTATCATAAGGCTGAATTCAACACAGAAGTTTCCCCAGCATAGTGAAAATGCTGAGACAAGGTAAGGGATCACAAACAAAAGAAATGGAGGGAAAAAAACGACTGGATATAGAGTTCAAAACCACACTTATAAGGTTTTTCAAGAATATGCTAGAATAATTGGATAAAGTTAGCGAGAGCCATGAGGAGATGAAAAAGGACCAACTAGAGATGCAAAAAAGCCAACTAGTGATGGAAAAGGTCCAACTAGAGATGATAAAGGACCAAATAAAAATTAAACATACACTGACTGAAATAAAAATATTATACAGAGCCCTAACAGCAGATTAGAGAAAGGCAAGAATCAAGTCAAAAATTTGAAATATAAAGAAGCAGAAAACATTCAACTGGAAAAGCAAGAAGAGAAAAGAATCCAAAAATGTGAAGATAATGTAAGGAGCCTCTGGGACAGCTTCAAGCGTACCAACATCAGAATTTGGGGGTGCCAGAAGAAGAGAGAGAGCATGATACTGAAAACCTATTTAAAGAAACAATGACTGAAAACTTCCCACATCTGGTAAAAGAAATAGACTTACAAGTCCAGGAAGCACACAGAACCCCATATAAAAGGAATCCAAAGAGGACCATACCAAGACACATCATAATTAAAATACCAAGAGCAAAAAACAAAGAGAGAATATTAAAAGCAGCAAGAGAAAAACAGTTCATTACCTACAAGGGAGCACCCATGCAACTGTCAGCTGATTTCTCAACAGAAACGATGCAGGCCAGACGGGAGTGGCAAGAAATATTCAACGTGATGAATAGCAAGAACCTACAACCAAGAATAATCTATCCAGCAAAGCTAACATTCAGAATTGAAGGGCAGATAAAGAGCTTCACAGAGAAGAAAAAGCTAAAAGAGTTCATCAACTCCAAACCAGTATTCTATGAAATGCTGAAAGGTACTCTTTTAGAAGAGGAAGAAGATAAAGGTAAAAGACAAAAAATTATGAACAAATACATATCTATCAACAAGTGAATCTAAAAATTCAGTGAATTAAAATTTGATCAACAGAATAAACTGGTGAATATAATAGAATCAGGAGCACAGAAAGGGAGTGGACTGATAATTCTCAGGAGGAAAGGGGTGAGGGGTGTACAGGGAGAGACTGGACAAAAATCATACATCTATGGATGAGATCAATGGGAGGGAGGTAAGAGAAGAGGGAAGGGTGGGAGCTGGGTGGAGGGGTGCTATGGAGGGGAAAAAAGAAACAAATGTAATAATCTGTACAATAAAGATTTAATTTTTAAAAAAAAGAAGAGGAAGAAGAAGAAAAAGGTAACGATAAGAATTAGGCACAACAAATACATATCTATCAACAAATGAATCTAGCCCTAGCTGTTTGGCTCAGTGGAGAGAGCAGAGGATAGAACTGAGAGGTCCTGGGTTCGATTCTGGTCAAGGGCACATGCCTGGGTGTGAGCTTGATCCCCAGTTGGGGACTCGCAGGAGGCAGCCCATCCCTGATTCTCCCTCCTCATGGGTGTTTCTGTCTCTTTCTCCCTCTTCCTTCCTCTCTGAAATCAATAAAAATATTTTTAAGTGAATTTAAAAACCAAGTGAATAAAAAATCTGATGAACAGAATAAACTGGTGAATATAATAGAACCGGGGACGTAGAAAGGTAGTGGACTCACAATTCTCAGGGGAAAGAGGTGTGTGTTGAGGGGGGAGGCGGGGTTGGGGGAAAAGACTAGACAAAAACCATTCGCCTATGGATGAGGACAGAGGGGGAGGTAAGGGCAGAGGGTGGGGTGGGAGCCGGGTGGAGGGGAGCTATGTGGAGAAAGAGGAACAATTGTGATAATCTGCACAATAAAGTTTTGGTGTGTTGTTGTTTTTTTTAAGAAAAATGCTTCAAAGGGCAGTTGGTACAAATGAGAAGTACCGGTGAGAGACGGCAGCCTAGGTCAACGCCTGTACTCACCACCTCCCACAACCACATCAAAACTACAACCAAAATACAGAACAACCGTCCCCCAGAATCCCTGGGAAGCTGGCTGAATAAAAGCCCTGCAACCGGAGAAGTAAAGAAGAAAGCACATGAGACTGGAAGTCGTGGTGGAGGCAGGGAACTGGCTGGACCGCACTCGGGTGTGACGCGTCTTTAACGGGGAGAGACCGTGTCTGCAGGGGCCGCCGGGGAGGAGCTGGGGTCGGGGCACAGCAGGCCACGCCCAGAAAATGACAGCTTTTCAGTGCGAGGAAGGATAACGGCGCTGCTAACCCAGAAGCAGTTACAAGAGTTAAAAAGCCGTAGTTTGCTATTGCATCTCTCAAATACCGGTTCGATTTTCACACTGCTTCTCTCTGCAGGCACAGCCAAAGAGGGAGGCTCCGCGCGCTCCTTTGGGGGCGCGGGTGCCAAGACTCGGCGCTGGGAGACGCGGAAAGGACGTGCGGACGGAACTTTGGTCCCGGGGTTTTGAGGGGCGGGTGGGAGTCGCCGCCGGGCGTCCCCAGCAGCGGGCAGGCGGCGGGACGGATGTTTGAGGTCTGAGTGGCGCAGGCGGCTGTGCGCGGAGGGCTGGAAGAGGAGGGCTTGGGGGGAAGGACGGCCGGGACCCCTCCCACAGCGGGGTGCCCGGAAGGTGGAGGAGTGCGCCGGGTGCTCGGGTGTCCGGTGGCGGGGCGCCCTACCCTCTGGTGACCACTGGGAGAAAGTGTCAGCTCCCTGAGGGGCGGCCCCCAAACCCGGAGCGCCGCGCTGGGTCCCGCGCCCGCCCGCCGCCCGCCCCGCCGCGGCTGCGCCGCCAGAGCCCGCCCCTCCGTGGCGCCCGCCCGCGGCCGGTCTCAGAGCCGTCCGCCCGCCCGCCCCCCGAGAGGACCGACTGCCCGCCCCGCCGTCCGGGCTCCCTGGGCGGCGCCGACCCGGTGCGCCCGCCGCTGCCGCCCGGAGCCCTGTGGGACGCGAGCTGAGCCCGCCGCCGCCGCCGCCGCGCGGGCCGCCAGGTCAGCGCCGGGACAGGTAGGGACCCCGGTCCGACCCGTCTCCGCTCCGACGGGCGCCCGAGAAGCACTTCCGCCCGGCCCGGCACCTCCGGAGCCCGCACCCCGCGCCCCTCTCGGCCCTCCGGCGCCCGCTCTCGCCCCGTGACGCCCAGGCCACACGGCGCCCGTCTGAGCGCCCCGGGGCGCTCTGCTTTCTAAGCGGGCCCTCCGGGACCCGGGTCCCCGCACCCGCGTCCGCCGAAGCCCGTGACGTAAATCCCGTCCCCGGCGCCCCGCCCACTCGGCTCCCGCCGCCCGGGGCGTCCCTTCCGGCCGCAGCCCGCGCCGAGCCGCGTGTTCCCGCCGCCGCCCCGCCCGCCCCGCCCCGCGACGAAACGGGCTCCGCGGTTCCGGCGCGTCCTCCACGCCGCGAGCTGTTCTGTGGCTTCAGACGGCGTTTGCCGACCCCTGGCTGAAAGGCTGCCGCATACGAACCTACTTTTAAAACAAACCCAACTTTTTTTAATGTCCCAGTAACACACATGGAAAGTTCTTTAAAACCCCGCAGCCAGTTAATTTTTTTTAAAAAGTTACTTTTCAAAAATGGCAAAATTAGCTTGTGATCCGCGGTGCATTGCTTTAAACCTTTTTCAGCTTTTTATTTCTCTGGGAGCTATTTCCAGATCTCTCAAGCAAATTCTTGGATTATTTCTTATTTATCAACTTTTAGGCGATCTCCACCAATGCCTTGCAAAAAATAGATGGGGACAGCTCTCATCCGTCACAGCTTCTTTCCCCTCTATAATCACAGCATTTCTTTTAGTTTCTCTGTTGGCCACTTTTGCGACAAACTAATTTTTTAAACTGGCATTTCTTGTTCCATTAAATATATATATAGGATCTGTTAGCTTCCATTTTTATGAGGCCTGGCTAAGTCTGCTTAAAAATATTTTTTTTTCATAAAAATCTTATTTTCAAATAAAATGTTTATGTTTACTTAAATACTATTTTTTATTCAGTCAACTTAGACATAGGGCTCACAAACCGAAGTGAGTCTGCCTTTTTTTTTTTTCTATGATAAAAATTATATAATCTCTTTAGGAAAAAATGGAAAAGGCAGGGCAGTGTTTCAGATTAAAAGGAATTAAGAAGACAAAACCATCCCAAACTGTGAGGCCCAGACCTTGTTAGGAAGAAGCAAAAACTTGGGACCCCGGGGAAAATGGTTCGTGGGCTGACAATTAGCGGGCAGAATGCATTTCCCTTGTTATTGAAGGGGATCACAGTGTAGACCTATAGAAAGCCCTTCCTCTTTTTTTAGAAGATGCATGTGGAAGTATTTCAGAGTTCATCAAAACAGAGAGAAAGCAAATAGGACAAAAAGTATGTTCACATATGATGAAATTTTTATGGTAAAGATTTAGGGAACATAAAGACAATTTAGAAACTAAGAAAGAAATGAAGTTATATGCACAGTGGCACAAACCCAGTCCTCCACACCAAGCTTCAAATCCTGCTTCTGCCACCGCTGGGACCTTAGATCTATTGAGTTCCTCTTCCAAGCCTCAGTTTCCCCACCTGAAAAATAGTGTCTACCTCTTGGGGTGGTGCAGAGTTAACAGGAGCTGTTTGTATTTTGTGAAGGCTTTTTCTTAACTACCATAGACTGCTCACCTGCTACTAACTGCTGTTAACCATCCTGCCTGCTGTTGGGCTCTTCCCTCTTTTTCCTAGAGATGGATTTTTTTATTGATTTGAGAGAGAGAGGAAGGGAGAGGGAGAAAGAAACATCTATGTGAGATAGAAACATCCAGCATCCATCAGCTGCCTCCTGCACACCCCCTACTGAGGATCGAGCCGAAAATCCTGGCATGTGCCCTCACCAGGAATCGAACAGATGACTTTTTGGTGCATGGGATGTCGCTCAATCAACTGAGCCATACCAGCCAGGGCATTTTCCTTTTTAAAATTCCTCAGATGACTCTGATCTTGCCTCCGTGTTCTGCTCTGTCTTATCCCATTACTTGCTAAGCATGTCTCCCCCTCCTCTAGCCCATGTTCCTCTCGTCAAGGCTGCAGTGGCTGCACGATCCCTCACACTGTGCTGGAGGACTGCACCCCGTCGCTGGACTTGAACTGCTAATCATAGTAACAGGGTCACAATGGCAGCTCACATTTGTCGAGGGCCAGACCTTGATCTTCATTACACATGATGTTCATTACCTTTACATTAGAGTATAACAAAAAGCCGAAGTCTCTTTGTCTCCACTTCACCCACACTGGCCCAAAGGGCAGCTGGGTAATGAGAGGGTAATGACAGTGAAATGACAGAGAAACAGAGAGAAATTCCAAACCATCTATTACTGTCTGCTTTGAAAAATGCTATTTACCCCACTACATCTTTCCCTGCTTCATCATTTCACCAATTTTTAATAATTGTACCTTTTTTAGATAATTTCTTATTTACCTTTGTTAACTTTACATCTTATGCTTCACTTCTAACTTTCGTTTTGTTCTGGCAGCTTTTGATTCCCATGGCGATATAAAGTAGGTGAGCCTCGCATTTTGGCTGCCCCTTCCCCCACCTCTCATTTCCAGTCTTGTTGGTTATGCAGTTGCTTGCACAATGTCAAGATTGATAACATCTATAGTCTGCTCTGTTGCCATATGTAAGTCTTACATGCTTTTTAAAAAATATACAGGCAGTCCTCGGGTTCCGTCGGAGATCCGTTCCTACGGCACAACATAATGTGATTTTCGTTGTAAATCAGAACCCACCTACAGGAGCACCTATGTCACTCATGGAGCACAGACACAGCATAATGAAGTGAAACAGTAAAAAAAAACTTAAAAAAATAATTCCTGACCTTTACTTGTGGTAAATAAATAATAAAAAAACATAAAGCACATATGTACATTTGTCGAAATGATGAAACTTTTTCTTTACGTATAAATAAATGGGAGCCCTAGCCGGCTTGGCTCAATGGATAGAGCATCAGCTTGCGGACTGAAGGATCCCAGGTTCGATTCCGGCCAAGGGCACATGCCTGAGTTGCAGGCTCGATCCCCAGTGGGGGGCGTGCAGGAGGCAGCCGATCAGTGATTCTCTCTCCTCATTGATGTTTCTATCTCTCCTTCTCCCTTACTCTCTGAAATCAATAAAGAAATATATTTTTAAAAATAATAAAAATAAATAAATGGGAGATGGTGATGTAACCCAAGCACTGTCTGTATTTTTATTGATTTCAGAGAGAAAGGAGAGGGAGAGACAGACGGAAACACCAATGATGAGAGAGAATCACTGAGCAGCTGCCTCCTGCATGCTCCACATGCAACCCAGGCATGTGCCCTGACCAGGAATCGTACCATGACCTCCTGGTTCTTAGGTCGATGCTCAACCACTGAGCCACACTGCCCAGGCCTATATGTTTTAACTGTATAAAGTTTGCGGGGTTTTTTTAGACAGCTTTATTGAGGTGTAATTTACATCCCATAAAGTCCAGCCCTTTTAAGTGTACATTTTAAGTGATTTTTAGTGAATTTTCAGAATTACACTGCCACCACCACAGTTTTGGAGCATTTCTATCACCTCCAAAATACCCCTTGTGCCTATTTGTGGTTACTCTCTGTGCCCAGCCAGCCCCAAGCAACTATGGATCTACTTGTTGTATCTTTAGATATGTCTTTTCTGGACATTTCATATAAATACATCATACAGTATGAGACTTCTTTACCTTAGTATATATACTGTTTTGAGGTTCATCCATATTGTAGCATGTACTTCCTTATATTACTGAGCAGTAATGTTCTGTTGTATGGGTAGACTCCAGCTTACTTACCCACTCACTAGCTGATTGACAGTGTGGATGTTTCCAGATTTACAATGCTTCAGTCAAGTCTGTTTGGATATGCGTACATTTGTCCTGGATAGGTAGATAGTCTAGTAGTAGAATTGCTGGGTTTCAATATAAGTTTGTGTTTAGCTTTTTTTTTTTTAACATTCACCTTTTAAAGGAACTGCACATTTTACAAAGTGGCTATCCCATTTTATGTTCCTGCCAGCAGTGTGCGAGTCCGTTTCTCCGTGTCCTCACCAACCTTTTGAATATTAGCCATTCTAAATAGGCATGAAGGCGTGTCTCTTTTTTTTTTAAATATATTTTTATTGATTTCAGAGAGATACAGAAATATCAATGATGAGAGAGAATCATGGATCCGGTGCCTCCCATGCACCCCACTCTGGGGATCGAGCCTGCAATTCAGGGATATGCCCTGACCGGGAATCGAACCATGATCTCTTCTTGGTGCATAGGTGCCACACTGGCTGGGCTGGTGTCTCGTTTTAATTAGCATTTCTCATTTTAATTATCATTAATGACTAATGATGCTGATCCTCTTTTCATGTGTTTATTAATCATTTGTATATCTTCATTGGTGAAATGTCTGTTCAAATTCTTAGTCCCTTTTTAATTGGTTTGTTTGTCTTATTGAATTTTAAGTGCTCTTTATATATTCTTAGTCCATTTTTAATTGGTTTGTTTGTCTTATTGAATTTTAAGTGCTCTTCATATATTCTCAGATATATGATTTGCAAATATTTTCTGCCAACCCATAGCTCATCTTTTCATTTTCTTAGAAGTGTCTTTTGAAGTGCAGAAGTTTGCAATTTTAATGATGTTTAATTAATCCCCTGTTTTTCTTTTATTAATTACTAGAGGCCTGTTGCACGAAATTTGTGCAAGCGGCTTGGCCCCGCTGCTGCTGTGACTGCCTCCTCCTTGGCCCCCACCACCGCAGCTTTGTCCTGAAGGATGTCTGATCTAATTAGCATATTACGCTTTTATTATTATAGATACTTTTTATGTTGTATCTAAGAAATCTTTGTCTAACCCAAGATCATGAGATTCTTTCCTAAAACCTTTAAAGAGTTTTAACTTATATTTCAGAAAGGAAGGGAGAGGGAGAGAGAAATACAAACATCAATGATGAGTGAGAATCATTGATCACCAGCCTCCTGCACACCCCACAGTGGGGATCAGGCCCGCAAACCCAGGCCTTTGCCCTCTCCAGGAATCAAACCCTCACCTCCTGGTTCATAGGTCAGTGCTCAACCATTGAGCCATGCTAGCTGAGATATGAATCATTTTTAAAAAATATGTTTTTAGCCCTAGCCAGTATGGCTCAGTGAATAAAGTGCCAGCCTGTGGACCAAAGGATCTGGGGTTCGATTCCAGTCAAGGTCACGTATCTTTGTTGCAGGCTCTTCTCTGATGGGGTCTTATGCAGGAGGCAACTAATCGATGTGTTTCTCTCATATCGATGTTTCCGTCTTATCTCTCTACCACTCCCCCTAAAAATCAATGGAAAAAATATCCTTGGGTGAGGATTAATAAAAACAAACAAACAAAAGATATATGTTTTTATTGTTTTTTTGTGTGTTTTTTTTTAGAGAAAGAGAGGAAGTGAGACAGAGAAAGAAGCATAAATCAGTTGTCTCCCATATGCACCCAAACAGGGGATCAAACCCAAAATCTGGGCATGTGTACTGACCGAGAATCAAATCAGTGACCTTTTAGTTTGTTACAGAATTTACCAGGCGACCAAAAAAAAAAAAAAATACACAGGCGTATCAGAAACACAGGAAAAACCATTTATTTCCAGACATTTCGCATGGGCCAGTACAGGACTCGGGAGACTGTTTCTCAAATCCTGAGTCCCCCAATATGGAGGAAGCTTTCCTTTTATACCCCTTTGGTTTCTTTGTCCCCCAAATATGGATTATACTTCTGGACCTTTTGTGGGCTTTGCATAAAGCCCCAGGTGTTGGGACCTTGAGACCACAATCAAAGGCCTGGCGTGGGACCAGTGCTGACAACTTGGTCTGCGGATGGTTTATGGCCTCTCTAAATGGGAGTAGTACTTCGGCAAACAAGTCTTGCAGGCCCAAATAATTAAAGGGGCGGTGACTAGACTGTAGACTAACAAGAATGTGCATTAGGTTAATGGCACCGATTCAGATTGCTAGCCCTCTAAAAATGTCTCATTTTCCCAAAACATCAAGTTCTCATGATAACACTCCACCGAGCTACACCAGCCAGGCTATGAATCATTTTGAATTGATATTTGTGTTCGGTGTGAGGTAAAGGTCTCAATTCATCTTTTCACATATAGATTTCCTAGGATTATTAAAAAGACAGTATTTATGCTAAGAGGCCATTGATAAATATTCTTGTCACACACACAAAAATAAATTTCTTAAATAGTTTTTGTTTTTCCTGAAATTCCTCATAGCTTTAATTTTATCCACCCTGCCCTCCTTTTGAGAGAAACATTTTTTTGTTTCTAATGTATCCAATCTGTTTCTTGGAATTTATTTTCTTCCTGAAGATATCCTTCCTCTTCTAGTATCTTGTTTTTGTTTTGAGTATCTTCTCAAATCTAAGTGTACCCAGGACCAGCTCCATAATCTGCAGGGCCCACCCCCACTGCCCGCCAGGCCTTCACCACCCTGTTGTCTGTGTCCTTGGGTTATGCATGTATACATACAAGGTGTTTGATCTCTTCGAACCCACCCACCTGCCCTGCCTTCCCTCAGAGGAAGGGAGAAGAAGTTCCCCAGTCTGTTCTATTCTTCTCTGTCTCTGGATCTATTTCGTCCATCAGTTTTTGTTTGTTTGTTAGATTCCACATGAGTGAGATCATGTGATACTTGTCTCTATGATTAGCTTATTTTGTTTAGCATAATACTCTCCAGATCCCTCCAGACTGCCTCAAGGGTAAGATATCCTTCCTTTTTACTGCTTCATAGTATTCCATGGTGTAAATGTACCACAGCTTTTTATCCACTCATCTACTGATGGGCCCTTGGGCTGTTTCCAGATCTTAGCTATTGTAAATTGTACTACTATGAACATAGGGGTGCATACATTCTTTCTGATTGGTGTTTCAGGTTTCTTAGGATATATTCCTAGAAGTGGGATCACTGGGTCAAATGGCAGTTCCATATTTAATTTTTTGAGAAAACTCCATACTGTTCTCCATAATGGCTGCACCAGTCTGCATGTCCACCAGCAGTGCACTAGAGTTCCCTTTTCTCCACATCCTCGCCAGCACTTGTCATTTGTTGATTTGTTGATGGTAGCCATTCTGACAGGTTTGAGGTGATACCTCATTGTTTTAATTTGCATCTCTCTGAGGATCAGTGACTTTGAGCATTTTCCAAATGTCCCTTAGCCATCTGTATATTGACTTTGGAGAAGTGTCTAATTAGGTCCTTTGCCCATTTTTTAATTGGATTGTTTGTCTTCTTGTTGTTAAATTGTATGAGTTCCTTAGGTATTTTGGATATTACCCTTTATCAGATGAATCATTGCCAAATATATTCTCCCTTACAGTGGGCTCCCTTTTGAAGAAGTGGCATTAGAAGAAGTTTAAGTTTAAAAAATTTGGCTCTTAGCTGAGACCGGTTTGGCTCAGTGGATAGAGCGTCGTCTTGCGGACTGAAAGGTCCTGGGTTCGAATCCGGTCGGGAGCATGTACCTTGCTTGCGGGCACATCTCCAATGGGGGATGTGCAGGAGGCGGCTGATCGATGTCTCTCTCTCATCGATGTTTCTGACTTTCTATCTCTCTCTCTTCTTCTCTGTAAAAAATCAATAAAATATATATTTTTTTAAAAATTTGGCTCTCAAAAGCAATTTCAGTCGTTGTACTGCTGATATTTGGCTCTGTTGACTGATGAGTTTGCCGACCACTAATGGAGGTAGTGACATTTGTTTATTTTTTCCTTAGTTTTCTTTGTTCCAGAAGATGTCTCTGTAAACATTGCTGCAAGAGATGTCTAGATTTCGCTGACTAGTTTCTTCTAGGATTTTTATGGTTTCACAACTTACATGACCCATGTGCTCTTAAAGTCCTTGGAAGTTTTTTTTTTTAATATATATTTAGGTACTCCTATATTGGATGCATACATATTTACAAGGGTTATATCCTCTGGTTAGGATTGATCCCTTTAGTATTATGTTCCTTGTAATGGCCTTCATTTTGAAATCTATTTTGTCAGATATGAGTATTGCTACCCCAGCTTCTTTTACATTTCTATTTGCTTGCAAAATTTTTTTCCATCTCTTAACTCTCTTCCTATGTGAGTCTTTTGTTCTGAAGTGGGTCTCTTGTAGATAGCATATGGTTGGGTCATGTTTTTGCATCCATTCATCTACCCTATTTCTTTAGATTGGAGCATTTTTATCCATTTACATTTAAGGTTATTATTAATAGGAACTTATTTATTGCCATTTTTCATCTGTGTGCCTAGGTTTCTCTATTTTTTTTTTAAATATATTTTATTGATTTTTTACAGAGAAAAAGGGAGAGGGATAGAGAGTTAGAAACATCGATGAGAGAGAGACATTGATCAGCTGCCTCTTGCACGCCCCCTACTGGGGGTGTGCCCACAACCAAGGTACATGCCCTTGACCAGAATCAAACCTGGGACCTTTCCATCTGCAGACTGATGCTCTATCCACTGAGCCAAACCGGTTTCGGCAAGGTTTCTCTGTTTCTTCTCATTACAGCAGTCCCTTAAACATTTCTTATAATGCTGGCTTGGTGGTGATATATTTCTTTAACCTTTTTTTTTTTTTGAAAGCTATTTCATCATGATATGATAACCTTGCAGTCTTGGTTTTAGATCCTTGCTTTCCATTACCTTTAGTACTTCATGCCAGTCCCTTCTAACCTTTAGAGCTTCTAATGAGAAATCAAATGACAGCCTTATGGGAGCTCCTTTGTAGGTAACAATTTGCTTTTCTCTCGCTGCCTTTAAGATTCTCTCTTTTTCTTTAATTTTTGTCATTTCAATTATGATGTGTCTGGGTGTGGGCCTGTTTGGGATCTTCTTGCTTGGGGATCTCTGTGCCTCCTGCACTTGTGTGACTTTTTCCTTTATCAGGTCAAAGGAGTTTTCTGCCGTTATTTCTTCAAAAACGTTCTCTAGCCCTTGCCCCCTTTCTTCCCCTTCTGGCACACCTATTAGGCAAATATTATTTCATTTCATGTTGTCTCACAGGTCTTTTAAGCTGTCCTACTATTTTTAATTGTGGTTTTTTTTTCTAATTAGTCTCTCTCTGACTTAGCGAATTTTTTTCTACCCTGTTTTCTAATTCACTGATCCAATCCTCAGCTTCCCCTAATCTGTTATGTATTCCTTCTAGATAATAATTATTTTTTAATTATTATCCTCTCTGAGGATATTTTTTCAGTGATTTTTAGAGAGAAGAGTGGAAGGGAGGGGGAGAGAGAGAGAAATATTAATTGGTTACCTCCTGTACATGTCCTAACCAAGGCTGGGGATTGAGCCTGCAACTGAGGTACGTGCCCTTGACCAAAATCGAATCTGGGATCCTTCAGTTCACAGACTGATGGTCTATCCACTAAGCCAAACCGGCTAGGACCCAGTGTGTTCTTTATTAGTGCTATGTCATTCTTTATTTCTGACTGTTCTTCTTTCAAAGTTACTATATCTTTTCTCATGCTGTTGAGCATTTTTACCATCATTCCGCTGAACTCTATAAACAGTTAAATTTCTTATCTCTATTTCATTTATTTCCTCTTTTGGATAAATCTCTTACTCTTTCCTTTGGGGGTTGGTTTTTGTCTCCCCATTTTGTCTGCCTGTTTTGGTGTGTGTCTTTGCATTAGGTAGATCTGCTATGCTTCTCAATCTCTAGTGCAGGACAATGTCAGGCGCTGTTTCTAATTGGCCCTGAGTACCTGTGTGGGGCTCTCAGCAATACACAGTTTGTGGCTCCCTCTGCTGGGTGGCCTGCCTTTGGAAAGGGTGATGATGTGCACCAGAATCTGCTTTTTCTAGCCCCAGGGCCAGAAGATCAGGCAAAGACTCAAAGCCTCCAGAGCCCACCACTTCCTGCAGTCTGAGTGTTATTAGTCTTGATTGGCCTTAGGGTGTAGACCACTGGATGTGATGACTTCCTTTTCCCCAGGCCAAAACTATCTGGATAGCAAAGGTCTCTAGGAGAAAGATGTTCTCTGCAGCATGAGGGAATGACTTGGCACAGGTAACTGCGGTGGCTGCCCTCCAAGCTCCAACCCCAGAGCCCCCAATCCTGGACTGTCCTCACACAGCTCCGGTCCACTCTACCCTCCCACTGCTGGAGCTCAAGGTAAATGGCTGCACAGGAAATCTGTGGGTTGGTCCTGTAAGAGGGGGCCTGCATTTCTAGCCGCCTCTGGCTGGCAAGCAGCAGCCCTACTGCTTCTCACAGCCAGATAACCTTTGTGCACCTTTCTCAGTTTTTGGTGCTCTGGGCTCTGGGGCCCAGCTTGGGATTTAGACCCGAGAATTCTCATTGGGAACCCCCCAAAGCTGAGCTATTCCTCTGGGACATCAGCTGCTGTCTGTGGGAGCCCAGCCACCCCTCTTGTGTCTTCACACTTCCTACCAGTCTCTATGCGGTCTCCATTTTCCATCCTGGGTTAGCAGGGTTCTCTCCAGCTAGTCTTCAATTGACTTTTCAGGGTGTTTCTTTTTATCTATTTTATTTGTGATTCCAGTTTGGTGCTAGGAGAGTCAGTGTAGTTTCCACATACTCCACAGTGAGCATACATAAAATTCCATCACTTCAAAAAAAGCTCCCTTTATAATTATACCCACCCTTCACATCTTCCAACTAGTGATCTGTTCTCCATCCCTATAGTTGGTCTTTTCTAATATGTCATATAAATAAGATCATTATACCTTTTCAGGTTGGGGACATTTTCAAAGTCACTGCTGTGAGATTTGGGCTGTTACCAGTATAGCCCTGCTTTCCCCCTGGCTTCTTGCTGCAGTCCAAGGGATGACTGAGACGCTGTTTGGAAACACACCTGTTAGTACAGAGAGAGAAGTCTTTGCCGGTGTGCTCCATGCAAGTCCTCTCCACAACAATCATCTAATATTTTTCCTGTGTGGATGTGTGGCAGAGGATGAGGGAGGAAGGCGAGTGATCAGGGAGCCATCAGGCACAGCTTTTTCAAAGGTGGACTAACCTCTGTCCTCACTCTGCTCTCTCCTGGCCTGTATGCCTACCCCAGCCCAGGGCCTCGGGGAGTCCTTGAGGCTCCACTGTCCCCACCTTGAGTTCTGTCCTAGCCCCATACTCATCTGCTTTCTGTCTTTCAAGAAATATATCAACATTTCCTTTTCTGTTAATGTTCTTCTTCCTGTTCACTTTGCTTTTTATTTCTTTGTTGCTGAAAATACCCTTTGAGAGAAAGAGCAGACTGCCCAGATCCAAGCCCCGCTCCACTTCTGACTGCTGTGGGAGCTCCCGTGAGTCATTTCGCCTCCTGGGTCTCAGTTTCTTCTTTGTGTGAAGGCCCACTGGAATAATACAGAAGTCACAATACAGCCACTCTCGTCTGTTCCTGGGACTGACAATGCCTTATCTGGCCCATACTGTGCTTTAGTTTTTTTTAATGCATTTCTAACATTTAAAAATGGGGTGATTTCACATAGAAACTAGGATTTACAGTTTCTTTTGAAAAACTGGAAGCTGTGGCCAAACTGGGCCCACCTTCCTAGCTTGTGAGTATTGGCACAGCCTCCAGTGGACTGTTCTCTCTGATTTGCCGGAGTCTCCATCACTCCCTGTTCCTCCCACTAGTTGCCTCATTTAGAATAGTGCCTGTGTCTTGTAGACATTTGAACTTGGGATTCCTGGGATACTGATTTGAGAGCATCTAGCACAGGACCAGGCACTTTAAGCTGTTATTATTTTGAGACTAGCTGGGGACGGTGGTGGGAGCGGAGGCTCAAATCCAGGCCTTGCTCTGATTACCAGGCCCTGCGCCCAGGGTCGCTTCACTCAGAAGGCTGCCTTTTTGAAATCTGCCCAAAGGCTCATGTAGACCAGTAGAGGCCCTGATTATCAGCACCTCTTTCTGCCTTCTTAAAGGTGAAGCCACACTGACTCTTTGGACACACAAATAATTCTAAAGAACAAAGGATTTTAATCTTGTGTTACTGATGAGTTTTATGTAACCATTTGTTGCAGGATTGAAACAACCCAGGCACTACAGTTCAAGAGCAAAGAGTAAAAGTGAATAAGGGAGAATGTCAGGTAGAGAAACACCTCCCAGAGGTATGAAAAGGAAACCATTCTGTCTAAAATTAAAAAGATAGACAGCCAAAACCGGTTTGGCTCAGTGGATAGAGCGTCGGTCTGCAGACTGAAGGGTCCTGGGTTCAATTCCGGTCAAGGGTATGTATCTTGGTTGCGGGCGCATCTCCAGTAGGGGGCGTGCAGGAGGCGGCTGATCAATGTCTCTCTCTCTCATCGATGTTTCTAACTTTCCCTCTCCCTTCCTCTCCGTGAAAAATCAATAAAATGTATTTAAAAAATAATAAAATAAAATGTAAGCTTTAAAAAAAAAAGACAATACCAAGTGCTGACAAGGGCAGCTCTCATACGTTGTTGACGAGAATACAAAGAGCACAATTAGGCTGGGAAAAAAACTATTAGGGTTTTTTTTTGTTTGTTTTTTGTTTTTTTTATGTGATCCAAGAATTCCACTCCCAGGGATTTTGTCATGAGAAAAGAAAACATGTGTCCACACAGATAAGCACTTGTGCATGAGTGTTTATAACAGTTTTATTCATAATCCCCCCAAATTGGAAACAGCCCAAATGCCCATCAAGGTGAGTGGATAAACAGACTGGTTTATCTGTTCATGGAATATTACTTAGCAATAAAAAGGAGCGACTACTGACTGATACATGCAACAATGTGGATGAATCATGCAGCCATTACGGTGAAGGAAAGAAGACCGGAAGCATATACTATATTTGTCAGGTCCAATCATGAGCCTGAACCCACACAGTAATTTGGAGAGATAATGCTAAATATACATGCATTACAGCAGGGGTTTGGAGTAAGAGGGATTGGCTACCAAGAAATAAAGGTAATGTTAAAGAATACAGAAACAGCAGATAGAAGGAGCAGTCACTAAACCTAAGATCTAAAATACAGAACTCGATGACATCCCAGGGACCCTGATCTCATGGCAAAACCCTTGGCCTTGACTCACTAAAGGGCAAAGGAGTCTCTATGGGGCTGCACTTGTGGAGCCTGCTGGAATCCACCTCTGGAACTTACCAGAAGTCAGTTCTCCAGGGCGCTAGAGAAAACAGCTCACAAAGAAGTGTCTCACCAGAGGCACTCCGCTAGGCAACTGCCTGAGCTGGGTGCCTGAGGAAGTGCTGGCTGCCAGCCACTGGAGAAGCAGGCACACCGGGATATTGGGCCGGAGAAGCTGCCTGCCCTGGGAACCATGTCTGGAAGTTAGAAGCAAAGCCCTTTCCTCTTGCAACATCTCCCTGGCTCCCTCTACTGGAAAAAGTTAACATTTCATCCGTCTTCAAAGGAAAAAGATTGAAAGGGCCAAACTCCAGTTTAACAACTGGCAACTGTGAGGCCGTAAATTGATAACTGGCACACCATATGATTCCATTTAGGTGAAATTCTAGAAAAGAAAATAGAATTTAAAGTGACAGAAAGCCGATTGGTAGTTGCCTTGGAGTGGGGGTTGGAGTTGACAGTGAAGGGGCAGCCCTTTTATAGTGACAGAAGTGTCTCATGTATATACAGTTGTTAAAATTCAAACTTATATACTTCAAAGGATTGCATTTTACTGGATGTAAATTATACACCAGTAAAGGTAATTTCCTTCTTTAAGGTACTCATTTTGTAAACGGGACTCCTGTCCGAATATATGAAAAGACATGCACATGTGCACACACACAGCAGAAATGCACCCCAAATCCCACCACTTGCACTGGTGAATATGCTGGACATTGCCTTGGTGACTTGCTCACTTATTCTCCATCAGAAGTTCAAGTTCAACATGGATGAACTTGACAAAGTTTAGGTACTGACTTCCCTCTCCCATTTTCCCTGTCCCCACGATGAATCCATGGAGGGTGTCTCACCATAGGTTCTTTTTTGTTGTTGTTAGTCCTTACCCAAGGATATTTTTCCATATATTTTTAGGGAGAGTGGAAGAGAGAAAAACAGAAACATCAGTGTGAGAGAAACATATTGACTGGTTGCCTCCTGCACGAGCCCTGACCAAGGCCCGGGCCAGGAAGGAACTTGCAACCAAGGCACGTGACCATGATCAGAATTGAATCTGGGACCCTTTGGTCCACAGACCAACATTATCGGCTGAACTAAATTGGCTAGGGTGGTTCCCAATTATTTTAGATGATCAAATTCTCAAACTAAGAGCTAAAACTTATTCAGTATTTTATTACCATTGGGCTTTATCCTTGAGTCCTGGGCAGGTTTAGGCACATTTGTCCTTTTCACTGCTCCTATTAATCCTTTGAGGCAGGGCAGTAGTTATTCCTGTATTACAGACAAGACTTGGAGGTCAGTAGCATCCATACCTGAGAGACAACTTGTCCAGGAAGAGACAGAGCTGAGACTTGAACCCACATCATCTGCATCCATAGTGGGAGCTTCTGACACCACCTCTCCTCCTGGGGCAGTAACCCAGGTCCTAGAAACCCTCAGATGCTGCCTGTCCTCTGCAGAAAGGCCCTAAAAGGCTTAAGAACATTGAATCTTTGCCAGTTGGATCTTTTTTTTTTTTTAACTGATTTTCAGAGAGAGGAAGGAAGAGGGATAGAGAGTGAGAAACATCAATCAGCTGCCTCCTGCACACCCCATACTGGGGATGTGCCCACAACCAAGGAACATGCCCTTAACTGGAATCCAACCCAGGACCTTTCAGTCCGCAGGTCGGCGCTCTATCCACTGAGCCAAACCGGTTAGGGTGCCAGTTGGATCTTTTAACCCCCATGATTTTATTATGAAAATTGTCAAGCATACAGAAAGTTTAAATAATTATACAGTGGACAAACACTGTTAAGGGAGGGGAATCAATGATAATGCCAGTGAATATTTTTTAGCCTAATACATATAACTTCATAGTAAGATTTTTTAGTCTTCCAAATTTATAAAACAAAATAAAAAGTTAGTGAAATGACATTTTAAGTACTAAAATGTATAAGTACATCAAGTAAAAACATTGATAAATATCTGAGTTACATATAAGTTATTCTATAACAGCTGATCAAATTAATAAAATACTTAAAAATTGAAATAAAATTGCAAAACTTAATAAAATTAAGTGAAAGTAATCCTATAAAATGAAAGTTCAATGAATTATAAGCCTTGAAAATTAAATTATATTAATTGTATAGAAGTGTATACTCTGGGAAAAGTATTGTCTAGCTGGAGAGACCAGGTAGAGGTGAAAAAACATGGTCTCTGACCGAGCTGGTTTGGCTCAGTGGATAGAGCATTGGCCTGCAGACTGAAAGGTCCCGGGTTCAATTCCAATCAAAGGCACATGCCCAGATTGCGGGCTCAATCCCTGGTGGGGAGCATGTTGGAGGCAGCCATTGATGTTTCTCTCATCATCGATATTTCTATCTCTCCCTTCCTCTCTGAAATAAACAAAAAAATATATATTTTTAAAATATATAATATATAGCTCCCTACCCCAGGCGTTAGATAAAGGACTGAGTAAGCCTTCCTTCAGGTGACACAGCCAAAGGCTCTGCCCAAGGGCAACTACACGGCAGCCCTTAGAACCACTTAGCTGAGCTCAGTCAATCCCCGGAGCCTAAAAAAAATTAAAAATGGTTATTGTGAGTATCACCACCAGCAAAGAAACAAGCCATATCGATGATGTCTTCACTGAGTCATGGGTTATTTTCATGCACAATTTCCCAGTCACCATGTAAAGGTCTCTGGTTCTACACAACTTGAGGAACTGTTGATAAGAGAAATAAGGGAACTCTAAAGAGTTTACACCAGTTTCTTTTTTATTTGATAACTTTGAGGGAGAGGCTTTTGGACATCTTTTGTTCCTTTCCATGGACTATCTCATTATCATTCTCAGTAAACTTTTGTAGAGAGTGTACAAATGTACAGTCTGAGGAATTTTTAAAAATGAATGCGCACACACAGCCAGCCCCCTATTGTACCTCTGCCCAGTTTGAAACTTGAATGGTACCTGAAATGCTCTTTATTTTTTTACATCTTTTTTTTCTTGCTTTTTGTTAATCCTCACGTGTGGATATTTTTCCGTTGATTTTTGGAGAGAGTGGAAGGGAGGGGGAGGGACAGAGAGAAACAATGTGAGAGACACATTGGTTGGTTGTCTCCCACATGTCTGGATCAGGGCCAAGGATCAAGTGTTTGACTGGAATCAAACCCAGGATCTTTCAGTCCTTAGGCTGATACTCTATCCACTGACACACGCCACAACATGGATGGACCTTAAGGACATGCTAAAAGAAATAGGCCCCTTACAAAAGAACAAATACTGTATGATTCGTCTTGTAGTTACAGGAGGCAAAAGGAAAGGGGTAATGGGGAGTTACTGTTTCAAAAGATGGAAAGAATTCTGGAGATGGATGATGATCATGGTAGCACACATTATAAATGAATTTAATACCATTGAACTGTTCATTTAAAGGTGGTCAAGATGCTAAATTTTATTTTATGTGAACTTTACAATTTTTTTTTTAATTTCAGAGAAGAAGGGAGAGAGAGAAACATCAATGATGAGAATCATTGATCAGCTGCCTCCTGCACGCCCTGCACTGGGGATCCAGCCTGCAACCCAGGCATGTTCCCTGACTGGGAATCGAACCGTGACCTCCTGGTTCATAGGTCAACGCTCAGTCACTAAGCCACACCAGCAAGGCGACCACAGTGTTTTAAATGGAGGGGGAAAGATAGAATTAGCCTCCCGTGACTGGTATGGCTCAGTTGGTTGAGCGTCATCAGTGCACCAAGAGGTTGTGGATTCAATTCCTGGGTCAGGGTAAATGCTCAAGTTG
Source organism: Lasiurus cinereus (assembly GCA_011751065.1). Classification (NCBI taxonomy): domain Eukaryota; kingdom Metazoa; phylum Chordata; class Mammalia; order Chiroptera; family Vespertilionidae; genus Lasiurus; species Lasiurus cinereus. The sequence continues at coordinate 2,053,571 of JAAGEH010000370.1, forward strand.
GGGGCTTGATGATGGTGGTAGCACACAGTAGGGGGTGTGCAGGAGGCAGCCAATTGATGTTTCTTTATCTCTCATCATCTCCCTTCCTCTCTCTAAAATCAACAAAAACATTTAAAAACAATTAGTTCGGGAGAATCCAAGATGGCGGCATAGGTAAACACCTATACTGCTGCCTCGCACAACAATTTCAAAACTACAACTAAAAGACAGAACGGACATCATCCAGAACCACAGGAAAGCTGGCTGAGTGCAAGTTCTACAGCTAGAGGGAAAGAGAGGGGCTCACGGAGACCCAGAGGAGCTGCAAAAAGCTGAGGTACGGAGACGAGCGCGCTGAGAGAGCGGTGCCGGAGTACCTGGCTGGCTTTCTCTGGCGGGAGGGAAACGGAGACTCTCAAAGGCATTGAACCCCAGATCCAGCCGAAACTCATACGGGGGAGTTTGGACTGTGAAAAGGGAGAAGTGCACGGAAATTTAGGGGAGTCGCAAAGGATCGGAGGCCTGGTCGCGCACGGCACCACGTGGAGGACGGATTGCTGATTGTGCCGCTGGCTTTCGAGAGTGGGCGGGAGACAGACCCTCCGAACTGCGCCACTTCTGAGTCCACTGGGCCCCTGTTTGGGGCGAAACCCTGGGGACCTAGACTCGTGTGGTCCTGGTTCGCAGGGGAGCCGGAAAGGCAGTGGTTGGAGGCGCTGCGGGTGCGCGTGCACAAGGACCGCTCCAGCCATTACCCAGTCACGTGAGACTCAGGGGCCGTGGAGGGCGGGGCCGACTGGAAGGCAAGGCTGTCCCTTAAGCCCTGAGACTCCACCCCTCCCAAGCTCAGCAGAGGCTTCTGCGGCTGAATCCAGCACAGAAGTTTCTCCGGCACAGTGAGAATGCCGAGACAAGGGAAGGGATTACAAGCAAAAGAAATGGAGGAAAAAAAACGACTGGATATAGAGTTCAAAACCACGCTTATAAGGTTTTGCAAGAATATGCTAGAAAAGATGGATAAATTTAGTGAGACCCAAGAGAAGATAATAAATACACTTACTGAAATGAATACTATTATGCAGAGTACTACTAACAGCAGACTAGAGAAAGGCAAGGATCAAGTCAAAAATTTGAAATATAAAGAAGCAGAAAACATTCAACTGGAAAAGCAAGAAGAGAAAAGAATCCAAAAATGTGAAGATAATGTAAGGAGCCTCTGGGACAGCTTCAAGCGTACCAACATCAGAATTGTGGGGGTGCCAGAAGAAGAGAGAGAGCAAGATACTGAAAACCTGTTTAAAGAAATAATGACTGAAAACTTCCCACATCTGGTAAAAGAAATAGACTTACAAGTCGAGGAAGCACACAGAACCCCAAAGAAAAGGAACCCAAAGAGGACTACACCAAGACACATCATAATTAAAATGCCAAGAGCAAAAGAGAAAGAGAGAATATTAAAAGCAGCAAGAGAAAAACAGTTTATTACCTACAAGGGAGCACCCATACGACTGTCAGCTGATTTCTCAACAGAAACGATGCAGGCCAGACGGGAGTGGCAAGAAATATTCAACGTGATGAACAACAAGAACCTACAACCGAGAATAATCTATCCAGCAAAGCTATCATTCAGAATTGAAGGGCAGATAAAGACCTTCACAGAGAAGAAAAAGCTAAAGGAGTTCATCAACTCCAAACCAGTATTATATGAAATGCTGAAAGGTACCCTTTTAGAAGAGGAAGAAGAAAAAGGTAAAAGACAAAAAATTATGAACAACAAATACACATCTGTCAACAAGTGAATCTAAAAATTAAGTGAATTAAAAATCTGATCAACAGAATAAACTGGTGAATATAATAGAATCAGGAGCACAGAAAGGGAGTAGACTGATAATTCTCAGGAGGACAAAAATCATAAAGCATCAAACAGACTGTGAAATTATAGCAGAAAGATTAAAGTTAGGTGAGGTAAATAAGTGATCAATCAAAGGACTTGTATGCATGCTTATAAACATAACCAATGATCACAGACACTGGGGGGTCGGGGTACGCCTGGGAGGGAGGGGGGGCAATGGGGAGATATGTATAAAAAAAATTAATAAAAACAATTAGTTCCATGAACAGGCAACAAGTAAAAACAATAAAAAAGATTTTTTACTATAACACACACACACAAAAAAAAACATGCTCTTCATGAATTACATTTACCAGGCTCCAAAGAGGTAATTTTTTTTTCTTGCCCCAAATCACAAAGATGGGAAGTGGGTAGAATCAGGATTGGTGCACGTGTACAGTCAGGCACCCTCTGTTTCTTACTGGGGACTCATGGCATTGGGCGCAGTCCAGCCCTTTGTGGGAGGACCCGTGCCATGCAGGGCAGGTTACTGTGCATTGTTCCAATGACATTAATTCGTTAATCCTCACTCGAGGACATTTTTCCCATTGATTTTTAGGGAGAGTGGAAGGAAGGGAGGAACGGGGGCAGAAAGAGAGAAATATTGATGTGAGAGAGACAGATTGATTGGTTGCCTCCCACACATATTGATGTGAGAGAGACAGATTGATTGGTTGCCTCCCACACATACCCGACCAGGGCGGGGATCAAACCTGCAACCCGGGCATCTGCCCTTGACAAGAGAATCGAACCTGTGACCCTTCGGGGTGCAGGCTGACACTCTAACCACTGAGCACCAGCCAGGGCTCTTTTTAAGTATGGTGAGTTGGCTTGGCTCAGCTAAGCAGTTCTCAGGGGCAGTTGCCATCAGACAGTGATTGGAGCTGGGTCATCTGGAAACTTAGTCCTGTATCTAACACCTGGGAGGGGAAACCAACTCTCTGAGGCCCTCCAGACACGTCCCTCTCTTCACACGGTCTCTCAGCATGGCGACTTCAGGGCAACCAATCCGAAGAGGTGACCCAGGCAGTGATACGCTGGAGCGGCTTGCACTGGCTCGTGGATTTTAGGCAACCCTTCCGCCCCCACCGTTCAGGGACTTCACGTTGGCAGTTGGCAGTGAGCCGTGGTCAGTTGTGTTTATCCCGCAGAGACCAGCAAACGTACAAACTTAGACTTCTTTTCTCCTTAGAGAGCCCGTTAACCATTGAGCAGCACACCGCTGCACTCGGCTCCTGAGCCACACGTCCTGACAGGCAGAGGCAGTATCTTCTGTCAGGATCGTCTCGGAAACCCCGTAGCAGTGTCATTTCTGTGATCCCCAAGCCTGCCCAGGTCAAGGGGAAGGGTGTGGGCTCCACTTACCCCTGGAGAATGGTCATGTCCGGGAAGAGCCTGTTAGATAGGATGTGTCATAGCCATTTTGGGAAGATGCCGTCTGCCGTAGAGTTGTGGTCTCTGGAAAAAATACGGTGGCATCTCCCAGTCACTGATGATGAATAAAATAACCTCCCCACCCCTTAGCATGCCCCCAAACACTAGGCAGCAGGCGGTGCCATGCTTTGTGTGCCCCCTTTGACCCAGCCAGTGGTTGGCATTAGCCATGTGGATATGGTGGCTACAAGGCACCTGATGGCTCTCAGCAGAGCATCCCGAACAAGAGTTTTGTATACTCAGGCTCATAAGGTACATCACTTGAAGGTCCTAGCCCCTGCCCTCCTGTGAGGGGAACCCCAGCTCAGTTCTCCCATGGCTCAGTGATGCACATTCCTAAGGAACACCCACCCAGGGAGCCAGCTGCACTCTGGTGAATTTCGTATCTGGCACTCAAGCTAGTGGACTGACTTGTAAATTTCAGCTAATTCTTAGGGCAGATAAAGACTACCTGGAGCAAAGCACACTCTAGATCAGTGGTTCTCAACCTTTCTAATTCCGCGACCCTTTAATACAGTTCCTCATGTTGTGGTGACCCCCAACCATACTTCATAACTGTAATTTTGCTATTGTTATGAATTATAATGTAAATACCTGTGTTTTCCGATGGTCTTAGGCGACCCCTGTGAAAGTGTAGTTCGACCCCCCAAAGGAGTCGTGACCCACAGGTTGAGAACCACTGCTCTAGATACTCAAGCCTGTCTCCACAACTGATTTACTTGGGCAGTGGTTGGCAAACTCATTAATCAACAGAGCCAAATATCAACAGTACAACGATTGAAATTTCTTTTTTTGAGAGCCAACTTTTTTAAACTTAAACTTCTAACACCACTTCAAAATAGACTCGCCCAGGCCGTGGTATTTTGTGGAAGAGCCACACTCAAGGGGCCAAAGAACCACATGTGGCTCACAAGCCACAGTTTGCTGACCACTACACTAGGGGGTCAAGAGGTGTCAGGCTTCTTGCCATGTCCACAGACCACTTGCCTGAGACAGGCTTATTTCTTAAAAGATCTTAATCATTTTATTTAAAAACCTAACAGCTGACAGGAATCACGCACTTGCTGACATGAGGTAACAGAAGAAGCATTAGATCATTGCAGCCTCCGACCTCAGGGCAGCCTCCAAGGATCATTTGGCCATTCAAACAAGATGATGGGACTCAGTGAGATGATCCAGCCTAAATGTCACAGTGGCTTACCAAGGGCCTAATAAATGTCAGCAGATGAAAATATCATCACTAAATGGTTGCTCATCATCTTTTTATGATGTGTAATAATAATTGTAGCTAACATAATTTAGTGCTTAATATTAAATTACTAGAGGCCAGATGCACAAAAACTTGTGCACTGGGGAGGTCCCTCAGACCAACCTGCTCCCTCTCACAGCCCGGGAGCCCTCAGAGGATGTCCCACTGGCAGCTTAGGACTGCTCCCCAGGGGGACAGACCTAAGCTGTAGTGTGGCCTCCCTCTGTGGGAGGCCACCGCAGATCAGGGGCGAGTGACACCTCCATCACACCTCTGCTGCAGCCACTGCTGGCCATCGCGGCTTCCTGAGCCTCAGGCAGCTGCTGTCCAGAAGATGGCTGCTCTAATTAGCATATTATCTTTTTATTAGTATAGATTATCACTGTTACTTATGAAACCCCAGTGGTTTTACTTAAGCGCTTTACAAATATTACCCCATTCCCCATTTTGTTATCACTACAACCCTAAGAAGTAAGTGCTGTTAAGATCCCCATTTTCAAAAGAGGAAACCTTGGCACATGGAGATGAAGTGAAGTACCTTTGGTCATGCCACTAACAGGAAGCATAGCTGGGACTCTAATCCAGACACAAGACTTTTTTTATTATTATCGACTTGAGAGATAGAGAGGGAGAAACGTCAAATTGTTGTTCTATTTGTTTATGCATTAATTGGTTGTTTCTTGTATGTACCTTGATGGGATCAAACCCACAACACTGGTGTATTAGACTGATGCTCAAACCAGCTCAGTTACCCGACCAGTGTCAGGCGCAAGGCCTTTATTATTAGGCTGTTCTGTCCCTGATGGGGAAGTGAAATGACTTTCTGACTATGTCTTCAGCTAATCACTGAATTCCTGTTAAATAAAGGTGTTTCCCTTCACTGTGCCTCAGTTTCCTCATCTGTGTAGTGGGTTATTAATGTGATGATTCATTCATGCATTTAATATCTTTATTGAACATGTATTATGTGTTAGGCATTGGTGTGGACACTGGTATGCAGTATGCAAAAGAATCAACAGTTCTGCCTCATAGTGATTTCAGTATCTACAGAGGGAGACAGTCAAGGAAGGTAATTAAGTAAATTATACATACTTAGGTGTGGAGTGTGTTAGAAGGTGATAAGAGCTTGAGAATATAAAGTAAGGAAAGGAGGAGAGAGAGTATGTGAGGGTCATGAGGCTCTGAAATTATAATAAGGTGGACAGAAAGGTCTCATGAAGAAGTTGCCATTTGAGCACAAACTTGATCTCAGTACAGAGATGAGCAAAAACCCTCTAGGTCCATTTGGAGGAAACAGCCCATGCAAAAGCCCTGAGGTGTGGAGGCTGGTGTGGCTGAGCAGTGAGTGAGGGCCAGGTGAGGGCAAGGGGTAAGCGGGCAGGTCACATGGGACCTTATAGGCCACAGGGAGGGGTTTGCCTTTATCCTGAGTGAGCCGCGGGAGGGACTTGAACATGGATTCTCACCTGACCGGCTGCTTGTGGGGAACCAACAATTGCGGAAAGAAGCAGGGAGAGATGGTCCAAGTGAGCAGTGATGAGAATGGAGTGTCATGGAGAACAGAGGAGATTAAAGGGCAGAACCTTGACTTTGCAAGGTTAGAGGGAGGCTGACGAGGAACCACCAGGCAGATGGAAGTGGCCCACCAAGTATAGGGGGAGTAAAGAGTACTCTGAGCTCAGCACCCAGGGGGTCATTAGTGACCTTTCCATTTCAGGGTGGTGGACAGTCACAAAGCTTGATGATAGAAGATTTAAGAAAATAGGAATAGAAAATAGGGAGCCCTAACTGGTTTGGCTCAGTGGATTGAGCATTGGCCTTCAGACTGAAGGGTCCCAGGTTTGATTCTGGTCAAGGGCATGTACCTTAGTTACGGGCACATCCCCAGTAGGAGGTGTGCAAGAGGCAGCTGATCGATGTTTCTCTCCTATCGATGTTTCTAACTCTCTATCCCTCTTCCACAATTCAATAAAGTATATTTTTTAAAAAAAATAAAATATGGAAACATCAAGTATAGACAATTTTTTGAGAAGTTGTATTATAAAGAGGAGCAAATAAATGAGGCCATAATTGAAAGGGGTAATAGGGTCAAGAGAGTGTTTGTTTTCATATGAGAGAGATGGCACTGTGTGGGCAGACAGGAAAGTCCAGTGCAGACGGGAACGGGACATGCAACAGAAAGGGACAACTGTGAGACCACGGCCTGGAGCGGGTAGACATACACAAGAGCAGACACTGTGGGCCCAGGGCAGGCAGGTGGTAGATGGGGCAGTGCAGGCCTGTGGAAGTTTGCTTCTCATCACTTTTCATTTCTGCAAAATAAGAAGAAGAGAGTGAAGAGTGGAAGGAGTGATGGGATAGGACAGTGGTCGGCAAACCACCGCTCGCGAGCCACATGCAGCTCTTTGGCCGCTTGAGTGTGGCTCTTTCACAAAATACCACAGCCTGGGAGAGTATTTTGAAGAAGTGGCGTTAGAAGTTTAAGTTTAAAAAATTGGGCTCTCAAAAGAAATTTCAATCGTTATACTGTTGATAGTTGGCTCTGATGACTAATGAGTTTGCCGACCACTGGAGGAGCTGGGAGAAGGTATGAAATAGTTATCTATAGGAAGTGGATAAGAGAAACACAATCTTATTGCCAGGCAGCTTTAGGGGGTTGAGGGCCAAGTTCATAGATTTGAAGTGCAACCAGCCAGTGTAGTTGTGTATTATTCTTTACCACTTTAAACTGTGTGAGTACAGGCACAGGGTAGGTGGAGGGCTAAATTTAAACAGGGTCACGTGTAAGGGAAGCCAGAGGAGGAAGGATGTTTGCAAAAAAAAACGCGCTTTTTTTTTGTTGGTTTTAATATATTTGTATTAAATATGTTTAATGCCCAGACCGGTTTGGCTCAGTGGATAGAGTGTCGGCTTGCGGACTGAAAGGTCACAGGTTCGATTCTGGTTGGGGGCATGTAGCTTGCTTGCGGGCACATCTCCACCGTGGGGCATGCAGGAGGTGGCTGATCGATGTTTCCGACTTTCTATCTCTCTCCCTTCCTCTCTGTAATAAATCAATAAAATATATTTAGAAAAATATGTTTAATACAAATACAGTGGTACCTCGAGATACGAGTGCCATAACATACAAGATTTTTGAGATACGAGCCATCCAGCGAGCGATTTTTGCTTTGAAATACGAGCAACATTTGAGATAGGAGTAATCACGCGGATCGGCCGTCTGCACACGACCCACCAGTTTACCGCGACTCGAGCGTCTCATAGTTTCCCATGCCTCAAGGTTACGGAACGAATTAAACTCGTATCTCGAGGTACCACTGTATATTAAATAGGAAGGGAGAGGGAGAGAGAGATTGAAACATCAATGATGAGAGAGAATCATTGATCAGCTGCCTCCTGCATGCCCCCCACTGGGGATCAAGCCAACAATGTAGGCATGTGCCCTTGACCAGAATTGAACCCATGTCCTCCAGTCCTTAGGCTGACACTCTATCCACTGAGCCAAACTGGCCAGAGCTGCAAAGAATGTTTTTAATAATTAATCAAGTAATGTAAATGATTAGGGAAAACTGAGGACTTGAGGAGTGAGGGGAAATGAAACGGAGGAAGGCACCTAGAATGGGAGATCACAGTGGTTTGGAAGGATTGTGGGGATTTGAGGCTGGAGTCAGAGAGCTGATGCATAGAGAGATGCCTGAGATTGAAATTCTAAACAGGCTGCCATGGCGACAAGGTCTCAGAGTGACCTCGGTAGGGAGGGGCTGAGAGGATGGCAGGTCAGAGAGGCAGGGGTGGTAGAAGGAAGGATCATCTCCCTGGATATGGAAGTCACCAAGAATGAAGTTGGGAGCGGGGGGAGTGGCCGTGAACCTGAAGCTAAAATCATGGAGAAGTGAGGAATAATGATCTGGTCAGCAGATGATTTCCAAGGAGGGTACCTTCCACTCTGATGAAAAGACTCATAGCTGGGGACATTGGGGAAGAGAGCGTTGTCTGGAAGCAGCACCAAGGAGCAAGGAAATTTACCCACTAGGAAGGGCCACAGAAGAACTGGGTTTTGGTTAGAGCAAGAAGGTGACAAGTTGGGAAGGCAGGGGAGGTTGGGGTGGGGGACGGGGAGGCTGTAAGAGATCAACTGAAGGACTTGTATGCATGTATGTAAGCATAACCAATGGATACAAGACACTGGGCAGGGGGGAGGGGAGAATCGGGGAAGCAGGTGAGAGCAAGTACTAGCAGGTCAGGGGAGGCCAGGGGAGGTCAATGGGGAAATAAAAGGAGACATATGTACTACTATTTGTAATACTTTAAAAAATAAAAATAAATAAATCTACAAAAAAAAAGAAGGTGACTGTTGTGGGGCAACCCGCAAGAGACGACCAGAGACAGATCAAAATTGATGAGCCTCTATTAAGCTGGCCAGCGACTACAGTTGCAGCAATTCACCACGGCAAAGGCTGAACTGCAGTGCAGACCACAGGTGTTACAGCAAATTTATACTCAGAAACCACAGAGGGAGTTATGTCTCTTACAATGACAATCTAAAGGTTACAGAGTTATTTCAGCCGTTTCCAGGAAACTCAGGGCACAGGTGCAACACCTGGGCACGCTTAGCCGGAGCGTAGCCACCCTCTCCCTCCAAACTCCAACCGACCATTGTTCAGGGACCTACTCCATCTTTCTTTTTCTTAATGCACCCTGTCTCCTGGGGCAACGGAGGAGCAGTGCAATGTTTGCAGCCCAGAACATTCCCTGCTGGTCTTTATGGTGAATTAAATACGCCCAGGGGATTCGCTAGTAATGAGTGTGGAGGACCATGAGCTTTACAGCTTGTATTCTATTTTGGATGAACTTCAGTAAGCATTTGGCAAAGCACGGGCCAAACAGTAAAATGAGGAGCAGGAGGACCAGAGGGCCGGCTATGGCTGACAAGAGGGTAGTTAACCATGGTGACCAAGTGAACAGGTTTTCATACCAACTTCTTTCAGCTCTTCTCCTTTCTTCTCAATCCAAGAGGCGTTTCTTAAGCTGACTTAGATGACGCCGCCGGAGTGGTTTGTGTAAAAACAACAGGTCTCTCCTAGCGCTAAGTACAAACCTCCTTGTTTTAGGAACAATAGATTTAATCCCCTCCGGTTCTGCAGGACTACCTCTGCTAGGGAGCTTAAGGAGTCTTCTAGCTGTCCTACCGATTTTTCAAGGGTGCTAAGGTCCTGATCGACCTGTTGTCCTTGCTCTTTGTAGTTCTGATATCCTATTATTAGAGTGGCAGTTCCAACAGCAGTAGATCCGGCCAGGCCTAGTCCCACTAGGAGGGGGACCAGACAGGTGCCCTCTTATACCTTCTAGGTTCTAATCCTAAGTGTTCCCTGCCTCCTTCCTCAGAGTAATAGTATACTTGTGGTAGGAAATGAGTGAGGATACATATGCCAGGATCTGTTCGTGAAAGCAAAAAAGGGAGGAAGGCACAGGTACTCTTCCATTGGAGCATGCCCACCAAGTTCCCTCTGGTGCCACAAAATACCTGTTTAGGGACTCATCACACTCTTGAGGCAGTCTGTCACCTGAGTACATGAGGAAGAGTACGGGGAGGACCCTAAGGGTAGGTCACTGGGCCTATGCATGTCCCAGCCCCCTGTAGGTCCTCCAGAGTAAGGCGGGATTGATGTCCCTATACACTGAGACCTTCCGCAGGCTTCGGACAGAATAATTATGGATCTCAGACACATTTTGCCCAAAGGAAATATTTGCCTCGATACCCACATAATACGGGGGTTCGGGATTTAGGCACAGCCAGCAGTCTTTGGTTATGTTGGGGGAGGTCTTATTAAGGAAGCGGAACATGGCCTCCTGTGTCCCTAGCAGGCCTCAATTGACATCTCTGGTGAGAGCCTAAGTTCTGCTGGTGCCTCGGTTGGTCCTGGAGCTGGTTTTGGTGTCTCTGAGTCGTTCTATCTGGAGGTTCTCGTCACCACAGGAGCCTGTGTCACCTTAGGGGGCCTCGGAGGTTCAGGTTGGAGAATGGGACGTAAGGGACCACAGGGTTTCGGGCCCAGGGTAGGGTCCGTCTCTGGATGGAAAAAAGTGCTCCAGGATCCTGGCCAGAGACATATAGCTGGATACCCCAAGTCTTACCTCCCTCCCAATAGTCTGCCCTCCCGTTTAAGGTTTGGATTATGATCAGGTTACAATTTCTGATCATGTAATTAGCGGTGGGGGGCCCCTGGTCTTACTACCAGGTGAGTCGGAGTGTCGAGTCAACTGTCTTCCACAGGGCTAATGTCTCACATCCCCACGAGGCACAAAAATAGTCTTCATTCCCACACCCGGGGGTCCTTCTCCAGGACATATATAATGTTGGGTTCTCCAAAGTCCTTTCTCAAGGTCTCGCGTCCCACACCCATAAGTTTTTGTAGCAACATACCTGGTATTTCCTCTAGATAACCCCATACCCCTAACTGTAGGAGGGCGGTTCTACCTTCTCCGAATATCTTACATAGGTCAGCCCCAACTATGGGGACTCCAGAGGTGGTTACCCGACCGATGGTTTTTCCTTCCAGGGTGCGGGTAATTTCCCACATATAAACTGGAGCTTGGTGGGGTTTCCAATTGCTGGGGTGTTCTCTGCCCGGGTAAGAAGGCATAAAAGAAGGACTCTTATGTGGGATCCCGCGTTAGTCTGACCTTGAGGGGGCTCTCGGTGTGCCTTGCTGTCCATCTTTCAGCAGTCTCCTCAGCTTTCTTGACCTGAGTCCGATGGATCCAACTTCTTTCCCTCAACCTTAACGGCAGTTCGGGTGCTCAGGATGACCTGGAATGGTCCTTCCCACCGTGGCTCAAGAGTACCTGGGTTGTGCCTCTTCACCCAGACTAGGTTGCCAGGAGCACACACAGGTGGGCCATCCGGGTCCGGTGGGTGGGCTCCCTGCTGTGCTGCCCTGCCGATTCGCCTTGCAGCCGCTGTACTGCTCTGGAGCGCCTGCGAAGACTTGAGGAGATTTCTATTGATAACACAGCTAGCTCTTCATCTCTTAGCCACAGGAGAAGAGGTGGGGGAAATGATTTCAAAAGGAGTCAGCCCTTTTACAAATGGGGTGCAGCGAGCCCTGAGTAGGGCAAAGCGGGGGAGACTCACCCAGTTCTCGCCAGTCTCTAATTTCAGTTTAGTTAGGGTTTCCTTAAGTGTCCGATTCATTCTCCCTGTCCAGAACTCTGAGGTCTATAAACACAATGTAATTTCCACGTGATCTTAAGGGCTTTAACTAAAGATTGGGTGACCTTAGCAATGAACACCGGGCCATTGTCAGACCCCATGAATAAAGGTAGGCCAAACTGGGGGAGAATTTCAGTGAGGAGTTTCTTAACTACTTTCTGTGCTGTTTCAGCCCTGGTCAGGTATGCCTCTGGCCAAGCGGAGAAAGTGTCCACAAACACTAGCAGATATCGGTATCCTCTCAGTCCACTGGGCAATTCAGTGAAGTCGACTTCCCAGTGTTCATCAGGGCTTGAACCTCAAAACCGGGTTCCTGGTGGGGCGGTTATTGGAGGTCTTGGGTTCACTTGTGCGCAGATCTGGCATCTCCTGCCTATATCCCGGGCCATTTTATGCAACCCAGGGATATAGTATTCTCTTCCTAACAGCTCAGCTAACTTAGTTCCTCCTAGATGCGTGCTCCTGTGCGTTTGGGAGGCGATAGTCCATCCAAGGGCTTCTGGGACAAATGGTCTCCCATCTGGAAACTGTAGCCACCCTTGGTGGCTTCCTTCGCCTGTAACCTCCTGACTGTATCCTCTTCCTCGGGGGAGTACTTGGGGTTGGGCTCCAGATTCTGAGTGGGTGTGGCTGCCAGCACTTCTAGGGCCCTGCTGGTCTTTGTGCAGTCGCTTTAGCCCTTTTGTCAGCAAACTGGTTCCCCTTCGCCACAGGGGAATTGTCCTTTTGATGCCCTTTGCAGTGGATGACTGCAACTTCTTTAGCGCCCCAAATGGCTGAAAGAAGGTTTAGTATCTCTGGAGCATTTTTAATATCCTCCCTCCCTCCTGAGATTAGGAGGCCCCACTCTTGATATAAGGTTCCATGTATATGCACTGTGGCAAAGGCTTGTCTAGTGTCTGTGTAGATATTGATTCTCTTGTCCTTTCCCCACTGTAAGGCCTTCTGTGCTGACGTCCTTACATGTCCTAGGGATTGTGTCCTTATGACTCTTTCTTATGTAACTACAGCTGCCCCAGCATACCTGACACCGTCCTCCACAAAGCTGCTCCCATCAGTGAACAGGGTCTCCTCTGGGTTGGAGATGGGCTGGTCTGTTAGGTCGACCCGCAAGGAAGTTAGGTTAGTCAGGGTCTCTTCACAGTCATGGAGGGGAGTTTTAGCTCCCTCATTGGGGAGGAGAGTGGCCGGGTTTAGGGCTGTAGTCTTCAAAAAGCTTACCCTTTGGGCATCTAGCAGGAGTACCTGGTACTGGGTAATACGAGCATTTGATAAACAACGCTCAGGTGGGCTGTGCAGTAGGTTTTCTACTGCATGGGGCACAACCACTTGTAAATCTTGGCCAAAAGTCAGTTTAGAGGTTTCCTTAACCAGTATGGCCGTGGCTGCTATAGCCTTCAGACAGCTCAGCCATCCTGCGGCCACTGGGTCCAACCTCTTAGACAAGTAGGCAACTGGCCTCTTCCAGGGCCCCAGAGTTTGTGTTAGTACCCCTTTTGCAATCCCCTGAGATTCTGCCACAGAAAGATGGAAGGGCTTGGTGAGGTCAGGCAGTGCCAGACCTGGAGTACTCACAAGGGCCTGCTTTAACTTTTGGAACGCCTTTTCCTCTACGTCCGTCCAGGAGAGGCCTGAGTTCCTACCCCCTGTAGCTGAATATAGGGGCTTGGCTATTTTACCAAAACCCAGGATCCAAAGTCTGCAGTATCCTACAGCTCCCAGGAATTCCGGTACCTGCTGCTTCCTTTTTGGGTTGGGTATTGAGAGGATGGCCTGAACTCTATTATTTGAGAGGGTCCGCTTACCTTCTTCGATGTTGTTTCCAAGGTAGGTTACCTTGGTTGAGCAGAGCTAGGCCTTCTTGGCCGATACACGGTACCCAGGTTTATCCAGCGTCACCAGCAGGTCCCGGGTTGCCTGCTGACATTTCTCCCGGTTCCCGTAGCAAGTAGGAGGTCATCGACATACTGGAGTAGGGTGATGCCCGGGTGACTATGACAGTACTCCTCTAAGTCCTGGTTCAGAGCCTCATCAAACAAGGTAGGGGAGCCGAGACCAGTTTGGCTCAGTGGATAGAGCGTCGGCTTGCGGACTGAAGGGTCCCAGGTTTGATTCCGGTCAGGGGCTTGTACCTTGCTTGAGGGCACATCTGCACTGTGGGGCGTGCAGGAGGCGGCTGATGGATGTCTCTCTCTCATCGATGTTTCTGACTTTCTATCCCTCTCCCTTCCTCTCTGTAAAAAATCAATAAAATATATTTTTTAAAAAAAACAAGGTAAGGGAGTTCTTAAGTCCCTGGGGAAGCCTTGTCCAGGTTAACTGTCCTGATTCCCCCTCTCCTGGACCTGTCCATTCAAAAGCAAAGATTGGCTGGCTCTGCAGCACCAATGGGAGGGAGAAAAAGGCATCCTTTAAGTCTGAGACCGTATAATATCGGTGCTCAGGCCGGAGCAGGCTCAGGATGGTGTACAGGTTGGGCACTGTTGGGCGGACAGTCTCTACTCTTTTATTAACTTCTCGTAAGTCCTGGACTGGCCTAAAGTCCTCTGTCCCAGGCTTCTGGACGGGGAGTAAAGGAGTGTTCCATGCAGACTGGCAGGGAATCAGGATCCCGGCCTCCCTTAATCTTAGGATGTGCTTTGCTATCCCTATTTTCGCCTTCTGGTTCATAGGGTACTGGCGTACTCTAACTGGGGTGGCTGTACTGGTTAGTTGGATCACTATAGGGGGTCTGTGAGCTGCTAATCCAGGCGGGTTCCCTTCTGCCCAGACCCTCGGTATTTCCTCTGGGAGCCTCCTGAGGTGAGGATCCTGCGGAGGGGCCTCCGAAGGTCCTTCATGCAGCTGTATGCCTCCTCTAGGGGACAAGTGAGGAGGAGGATCGTTTTTTTCCTGGTCTGCGGGTGCCCGAAAAAGCACCCGAAGTGCAAAAGAAATCGTGGCCTGGAGTTTGCTGAGCACCTCTCTCCCTGGGAGGGGAGAAGGGCATTCAGGCACAACGAGAAAGGAATGGGTAACAGTCTTGCCCGAGGCTAGCAATCCCGGCTTGTGTGGGGGTAAGACTTTACTTGTCAGGTGGCCCCCTGGATGGGAGTTCTGTCCTTAGAAAGCTGCCTGGCCGGTGTTGCAGGACAGAGAAGGTGGTTCCAGTGTCTATCAGAAATCTACTGGCTTGCCCCCACATTTAGCGTTACCGGGGACTCCTGGGGGCTCACAGAGCCCTGACGCCTTCAGTCCACTTCTTCCACTAACACCGGGACTGCCTTATCCCCTGGCCGCTCAGGACACTCCCGTTTCCGGTGTCCTTCTTTCTCACAGGAGGCACACTGGTTTTTCCCCAGCCGGGTCTTTTGGTTCTGTCCTCTCTTCTCCCATTCTTTTCTTCCCGTCCCTCTTTGCTGTCTCTTCACTTCATTCATGGCTAGAAGGACCTTTGCCATTCTGGCATTTAGGTTAGCAGTCTGATCTTCTCAGTTGTTAAAGACCTTCTGGGCGACCTCAACCAGTTCTGAAAGTGACTTCCCCTCAAAGCCTTCTAACTTCTGTAATTTTTTCTAATATCTGGGGCCGATTGGGACACAAACGCTATATTGATAGCCCGCCGATTCTCTGGGGCATCAGGGTCTATTGGGGTGAACTGCTGCAACTGTAGTCGCTGGCCAGCTTAATAGAGGCTCATAAATTTTTATCTGTCTCTGGTGGTTGTCTGTTGTGGGTTGCCCCACAACATTTGGAGGCTCCAGCGAGATACACTCTGACCACGTTGCCGGTGGACACCCCAGGTGAGGACACTCCAGTCTCCGTCCCGGGTTCCAGGGAGGCTGAGTGCCTCCTCCAAAATTCGCACTCTGACAGAGCTACCTGGACCTCCACTGGGGAGGTAGGCACCTCAGAAACCACAGAGGGAGTTAGGACTCTTACAGTGACAATCTAAAGGTTACAAAGTTATTTCAGCCGTTTCCAGGAAACTCCTGGCACAGGTGCAACACCTGGGCACCCTTGGTCAGAGCGTGAACCACCACCTCCCTCCAAACTCCAACCGACCCATTGTTCAGTGACCTACTCCATCTTACTCAGTCTCAGCGGTTCTCAACCTTCCTAAGGCGGCGACCCTGGCGTACAGTTCCTCATGTGGTGGTGACCCCCAACCATGAAATTTTGCTACTGTGATGCATCGTGATGTAAACATCTGCATTTTCCGATGGTCTTAGGCGACCCCTGTGAAAAGGTCGTTCGACCCCCAGGTTGAGAACCGCTGCTCAGTCTTATCGCACCCTGCCTCCTGGGACAAGGGGGAGCTGTGCAGTGTTTTCAACCCAGCACATTATGTTTGCAGCCGGAACAGTGATAAGAATGTTTAGTGAAGAGATGGACAGTTCATGAATGCCAAAGGCCTGAGGAGTTGCGACAGATTGCCAGATGGGATGGAAAAGGTTCCACCCTAGATGGTTTTTCTAGCCCATCTTCAGTAGGCTTATGACCATATATATAAAGTGCTTATGTATACAATGCGCAGGTCAGGCATGGACGCCGTGGCTGGCAGTCCTGGTGGAGTGACGGTCTGTCTGGCCAGGGATCTTTTGGCCCAGAGAGAAAGTCCTTCGCCCTCCAGAGCCGGGTGGTAGGGACTAAGTGCCCGGTTTTCGCGGCGGTGGCAGTCCCCCTGTCGTCCATTAAAGCTGGGGGGCGGGGAGGGGTGTCACGGTCCAGCCGCAGGGACATGCGCCGTGGGAGGAGTGGAAGGAGACCTGGCTGCCCTGACCTGCCAATTCCTCTCAGCCCGCAGGACTCGAGCCGCCAGAGATGGGCGCCCGGCCCTCGCGCAGGCGGACGCCCGCGGACCCGCCCATAGCCTTGGACGCGCTGCCCCCCGAGCTGCTGGTGCAGGTGCTGAGCCACTTGCCGCCGCGCACCTTAGTGATGCGCTGCCGTCCGGTGTGCCGCGCGTGGCGCGACCTGGTGGACGGGCCCACCGTGTGGCTGCTGCAGTTGGCTCGCGACCGCAGCGCCGAGGGCCGCGCGCTCTATGCGGTAGCCCAGCGCTTCCCGCCCAGTGGCAAGGACGAGGAGGAGTTCCCGCTGTGCGCCCTGGCGCGCTACTGCCTGCGAGCGCCTCTCCACCGCAACCTCATCTTCAACTCCTGCGGAGAGCGTGGGTGCCGGGGCGGGGCCGGCTGCTCCGCGGGAAACGAGGGGCGGGGCCTCAGGGAGGGGGGGAGGGGGCGTGGCTGGAGCGAACAAGGCGGGGGCGGGGCCGGGAGTTAGGGGCGGGGCCTAGGGAGGCGCCTCGGAAACGGGGTGGGCGAGGCCAGGGTGAGGCGGGGGGAGGGGAGGGAGGGGCTGGCGGGGAGAGGCCCGAGGCTGTGGACAGTGGAGGGAGGCGGCGTGGAAGGGTGAGAAGTGCAGGAGGAACTAGGGGGCCGGGCCGGGGACACGCAGCGCGGGGACTGGACTCGGTCGGCGCTACCGAAGAGGAGTGGGCGGGGGCGGGGGGCAGCGGAGGGGTGCCGGCGGGGACGGAGCTTGCCTAGAAGCGTGAGGCCTCTGCAAGCGTGAGGAGGAGGAGGAGGACGTCAGCGAATGGGCGGGACCCAGGCGGGAGGAGCGAGGGGGCCCGTAAATGCGAGAGGGGCGCGGGCGGGCCGGGGTGAAGGGGCCCAAGGAGAGGCCAGGAGGGGAGCGAGCGGCAGGCTAATCCCTCGTTCGCGCTCTTGCATCCCACAGAGGGCTTCAGAGGCTGGGAGGTGGAGCACGGCGGGAACGGCTGGGCCGTGGAAAAGAACCTGACGCTGGTGCCGGGGGCGCCGTCCCAGACCTGTTTCGTGACTTCTTTCGAGTGAGTGGCCCGTCTCTGGGGCGAGGGCGTCAAGCAGGGTGGGGCCGCACCCTGCCCACCGGCTTCAACCGCACGCACTTTCACCTCCCCTCAGGCCTGCTCTGCACCTATCAGGCACTGCTTTCTTTTCTCTTCTTTCTGTTTTTTTCTTTTTAAAGATGTTTAAATTGATTTTTAGAGAGATAGGGAAAGGGAGAGAAGGAGAGAAACATTGATGTGGGGGGAAACATAGATCTACTGCCTCCTGCATGGCCCCCACCAGGAATTTAGCCTGCGATCCTGGCATGTTCCCTGACCAGGAATCGAACCAGCAACCGTTTGGTGCAGGGGAGGATGCCCAAATGAGCCATACCAGCCAGTGTTCAGGCACTGTCTTATATGTCAAGATACAAGAAAAATTCAGAAAAATAAGTGAACTAATATGTTTTCATTTGCATTTTATTTTATTGTTTTGTTTTTTAATATATTTTATTGATTTTTTTTTTTACAGAGAGGAAGGGAGAGGGTTAGAGAGTCAGAAACATCAATGAGAGAGAAACATCAACCAGCTGCCTCCTGCACACCTCCCACTGGGGATGTGCCCTCAACCAAGGTACATGCCCTGGACCAGAATCGAACCTGGGACCTTTCAATCCGCAGACCGATGCTCTATCCACTGAGCCAAACCAGTCAGGACTCATTTTCATTTTAGATGTAGGATGGGTGGAGACATTAAAGTCATCCTATCCTATATGTATAATAAAAGCCTAATATGCTAAGTGTCCAGTTGTCCAGGAGCCATTCAACCAAAGTATACTATGCTAATGATATGCTAAGACAGCTCAACTGCTCGCTATGATGTGCACTGACCACCAGGGGGCAGATGCTCCAACCAGTAGGTTAGCTTGCTGCTGGGGCCAGCAGTTCAGGACTCAGCAAGATGGTGCAGACACACCCTGGAGCACTTCTGCGGTCCCTGCGTGGCTGGCCAACTTTGCGCATCCCTCCCTGGCCCCAGTAGTGCACTGGTGGGGTACCTGGCCCTGGCCTGTGCCCTCTCACAATCTGGGATCCCGCAGGGGATGTAGGAGAGCTGCTTTCAGCCAGATCCCACTCAACGCAGGAGCTGCCCCTGGTGATCAGTGCTCTCTGAAAGAGGGAGCACCACTCAGCCAGCGGGGCTCACAACTGGTGAGCACAGAGGCAGTGGGGGGAGCCTCTCCCACCTCCACGGCAGTCAGACATCCCCTGAGGGCTCCCAGACTGGGAGAGGGCACAGGCCAGGCTGAGGGACCTCCCCTCCCCGACCCCTCCTCCCCCCCAGTGCACAAATTTTGTGCATCAGGCAGGCCTCTAGTAAAGGATAAAATAACACAACAATCAGATGTTTTACATATAACTCTAATCCTGGCAACAACTGTACAACATAGATGGTATTATCTCCACATTATAATGGGAAACTAACACATAGGTAACCAACATCTAGTAAATGGTGGAGCTGGGATTTGAACCCAGGTTCCAGAGCTTCTGGTTGTGATAAATGCTATGAAGACATCAGAATAGTCTGATTGGTTGGGATTCTTCTTCCTCATATCCCATACCTATTTCCTTGTCCCCTATTTCCATAGTCAACTATTCTCACATGGCATTATCTAGCTTTCTAGTAGCTGATAGTATATTAGGGGTGAAGTAATATCTCATTGCTGTTTTAACTTTAATTTGCATGTTTCAACTTACTATTAATTAAGGATCTCTTCATATGCTTAAATTGCCTGCTCATATTTTCTTTTAAGGCTGATATATTTATGTTTATATATATCTATATATCTACACACACACACACACACACACACACACACACACACACACACATACTACAGGCCCAGTGCATGAAATTCATTCACGGGGGTGGGGGGGGTCCTTCAGCCCAGCTTGCACCCTCTCCACTGGGACCCCTTGCGGGATGTCCAACTGCCTAAACGGCTGGTTGGCCAACCTTCTCACAATCCTGGACTGCTTGTTCCTAATTTCTCACCTGCCTGCCTGCCTGGTTGCCCCTAACTGCCCCTTGCTGCTGACCACGTTGCCCCTAACTGCCCCCAGCTGCCAGCCAGGTCGCCCCCAACTTCCCCTTCCCTGCTGGCCTGGTCACACCTAACTGCCCCACTCCTTGCTGCCGGCCTGATCATCCCTTACTGCCCACCCTGCCAACCTGGTTGCCTCCCCTGCTGGCCTAGTTGCCCCTCACTGCCCCCTGCTGTCAGCTTCATTGCCCCCAACTGCCCCCATGCTGGCCTGGTCGTCCCCAACTGTACCACCCTGCCAGGCTGGTCACCCCTCATGGCCCCCCTGCCGGCCTGGTCGCCCCACACAGCCTGCTTGTTCAGTCATCTGCTTGTCCCTCACTAATGCCCTTCTGGCCTGGTCATAGGCAGACATCCTGTGAGGGCATGAGGGTCAATTTGCATATTACCTCTTTATTTTATAGGACTAGAAGCCTAATGCATGAAAATCGTGCCCAGGTACAGTCCCTAGGCCTAGCCTGAGATCAGGGCCATCTTCCCCAGCTGCCCACAACCAGCCCCTCCCCATCACCACCACCCACCCCTGGTTTTCCATTTGCCATCCAGTGATTGCTGTCAGACAACCGGAGGAAGGGACCAAGACGTGGTCAGTGCACCTTATATTTTCTGACTGGTCCAGAGGTTCTGGTCATTCTGCTATTAAGGTCAATTTGCATATTACCCTTTTATTATATAGGACTAGAGGCCCAGTAACATGAAAATTCATGCACTGGAGGGGGAGGTCCCTCAGCCAGCCTGCCCCCTCTCTCAGTCTGGGAGCTCTCAGGGACAGGAGGCAACCAGGCAATCAGGGGAAAGTGACGCCCCCATCACAACTCTGCTGCTGCCAATGCCACTAGCGCAAGCCTCGGCCGGCCCTGGTTACCGGAGCCTCAGGCAGCCCTGAGCAGCTGGGCAGCCACCATCTGAGGCTTGCCTCCACCACAAGCCCGCCCTAGGCAGCTGGGCAGCCGCTATCCAAGGCTCGCCAGGTGGCTGGGGGGCTGAGGGTAGGTCTGGTCACACTGGGCGCCTGCCACCCCCCCCATGGGGCTGAAAGGACTGGGGGATACCAGCAGGGTTGAGGGGACTGGGTACCACCATCTTGTCACTGTGGGTGCCACAATCTTTGTGACAACATAATAGTCAATTTGCATATTCTCTCTATTAAATAGGCCTAGGGGTCCAGTGTATGAATTGGTTCATCTTGAAAGGAACTGTGGGCTGCAAAGCTGCAGTAGACACAGTAGACACATCCTCCACGCCCCGGCCCGGCCCTTCCCTCTGCGGTCCCCTGTCCCCTGTCTACCAGCAGCCCCACTCTAGCTGCCGCCGCTCCCACACACTGAGGGCACTAGTCCCACTCATACCCACTGACGGCACGGGGTGATTGGGGCCGGCACCAGCAGTGGGGGTGAATGGCAACTGCTCCCCCAAATGCCCCTCAGGAACAGGAGAGGTGGAAAAGCCCTCAGGAGGGATCAGGGTGGTAGCTGCTGCTGGCACCTGCTGATGACACCAAGTGATGGGGACCAGCACTAGGCACCAAAAGCAGGTGCAAGTGGTGGCTCCAGATCCAGCTGCAGGTGCAAGCAGGGCCAGTGCTGGCAGTGGGTGTGAGTGGTCCGGCACTGGCAGCAGGTGCGAGCACCAGGCACGACCACTGTGCACGGGACAAAGAATTTTCAGTAACCATCAGAGGCTCACCCTGACGACAATGACTGGCACCCTGCCCTATTCTGGTGCCCCCACTCACCAGCTCCACCATCCCACCATGGCCAATACCTGCCATGTTTCAAACCGGCCCTTGGTGGTTAGTGCACATCACAGCAGCCTAGTTGTTCAGCTGTTCTAGTTGTTCTGCTGTTTGGTCTATTTGCATATTAGCCTTTTATCATAGAGGATATATTTTTATTGATTTCAGAGACCAAGGGAGAGGAAGAGATAGAAATATCAATAAATGAGAGAGAATCATTGATTGGCTCCCTCCTGCATGCTCCACACTGGGAATTAAGCTGGCAACCTGTGTATGTGTCCTGACAGGGAATCAAACCATGATTCCTGGTTCATATGTCAACCCTCAACCACTGAGCCACAATGGCTAGGCTGATGTCTTATTCTTGTTGATATATAAGAACTAGAGGCCCGGTGCACAAATTCATGAATGGGTGGGATCCATTGGCCTGGCTGGCGATCGGGGCTGATTGGGGCAGGCCGGCTGAGGGGAGGGACCGCGGGAGGTTGGCTGGCTGTGGGAGGTTGGCTGTAGGAGCACACTGACCACTAGGGGGCAGCTCCTGCATTGAACAGCTTCCCCCTGGTGGTCAGTGCGCGTCATAGCTACCGGCTGGTCATCGGGTCATAATGGTCACTTAGGCTTTTATATAGACTAGAGGCCTCGTGCACGAAGTTCGTGCATGGAGGGGGCATGTCCTGGGCCTAAACCGGAAGTCGGACATCCCTCTCATAATTCAGGATGGCTGGCTCCTAACCACTCACCTGCCTGCCTTACCTGATCGCCCACAACTGCCTCCCCAGCTGCTGGCCTGGTCGCCTCTCACTGCCCCCGCTACCGGCCTGGTCGCTCCACGGAGCCTGCTGTTTGGTCGTTTGGTTGTCCCTCACTGCCCCGCCTGTTGGCCTGATTGCCCCATGGAGCCTGCTGTTTGGTTGTTGTGTGAGGGCATGCTGACCAATTTGCATATTACCCTTTTACTAGTATAGATTCCTTGTATGTTCTAGATGTCTGTCTCTTGTCCATCCTAGACATTGCAAAAATCTCCCATTCTACCATCTGTATTAACTTGTGCCCATGGTACTCTCTGTTGTTATTTTCATATGATCAAACTCATCTCTCCCTTTTTTCCTTTAGAGTTTGTTTTTGAAATTTTGATTTAAAAAATCCCTTCCTATCCTTAAATTCTAATATTTTTAAATTAAATCTTTATTGTTGAAAGTATTATATATATCTCCCTTTTCCCCCCATTGACCCCTTCTAACCCATCCCTGCCCCCTGCCCCAGGCCTTCCCCACCCTATTGTTATATTCTCTTCTAGTAAACTCTTAGTTTTATCTTTCACATTTAGATACTTAATCCACCTTTGAATGTGGTGTTAGTTAAGGACCTAGTCCCCCTCCATATACTGATCCCATTTTCCTAACACCATCTACTAAAAAACCATCCCTTCCCCGTGGAATGGCAGTGCTGCCTCTATCAGTTATGAAATTCCCATACAAACCGAGGTTTATCCCTGAGCACAGTTCTCCCACCAGTATGACACTATTTCTATTTTGTGGCATCCTATTTAATAAAAGAGTAATATGAAAATTAACTATCACTCCATCACAAAGATGGTGGCGTCCATAGCAGCCAGGGTGCTGGACACCAGCAGTGTCGCTCCAGTGACAAGCCCTAGCATCCCGAGCACCCCAGCCCGAGTAGGGAGGGAGGGCTGGTGGGCAGGCCTCTGGCCAGAGGCCGGCCGGGGCTTGGACACTGGTGTCATTGCAGGCCGAGCTGAGAGACACCCCCTGCCCTGTGAACTATTTTTGTGCACTGGGCCTATTGTATTCAAATGATGGAAGAAAGACTATTTACAAAGGTATAGGCAGACCACAAGGTATAACCCATGACCCCCAGGCTAGTAACAGTAGGGAGAATGTCATTCCCACTCCTAGGCCTGACAGGGTTAAAGGCAGGAAGTAGTTAGTGAAACAGGGCAGAGAAGGCTGTGAGGAGAGGCACTGTGGAGCTGTGCCCTATCGTTGACAGACACAACAGTCCCAAGTGATCCCTTGGGAGGGAACCAGGAAGATAAATATCCTGATTTTATTCTCTTCTCTCACTTCTGTCTTCTGCTGGAGCTTCCCATTGACTGACCCAACAGGAGAGGGTAAGGGAGACCAGTCCATACATCAACACAACCTCAGACAGACCTTGGGCCCCCACACTTTAGAGAGACCCCAGAATTCCCTGCTCAATGTGGGCCTCCCTTTGTACTCGTGTCCAGGTTCCCACAAATATTAGGGGCAGGCCTGCATCCAGGCCAGCCTTCTGGAGCTCAGCACAGGGTGGAGAATGGGGGAGGGATGTGAGACGCCAATGGGACTGCTCAGCTCATCATACATTTTGTCTAGAGAACAAACCCTGAGGGGCTGCTTTGACAGCACTGTCAGGTGATGCTTCTGGAAGGAGGTGATTTCTGGGCTATGACTGTCAGCTCCATACCTTCACCATCTCCCCTTCCCAGATGGTGCTTCAAGAGGCAGCTTGTGGACTTGGTGATGGAGGGGGTGTGGCAGGAGCTGCTGGACAGCGCCCAGATTGAGATCTGTGTGGCTGACTGGTGAGTGAAGAATGACAACCTGCCCCCAGACCCAGAGGTGGCGGCAGCAGTTCTGCAAGAGGTTCATTTCATGCCCCATCGATGCCATGGGTTGGCCACTGCTGCGGTGCCCCTTCATAGAGACTGGCAGGGGAAATGATGTTCTCATGGTTGCTGAGCCAGGGAGGGGCGGAGCCCTGGGGAGCCCAGAGCCCGCACTCTGCACTCTTCCCCAACTTCTTCCCAGCAGGCCTGGGGTTGGCATGGGAGCCACTGACTGGCTTGGTCTGATCTAAAACAGGTATCTCCCCTTACCCATCCAACTCTATCACCTGCAACTCTGCCCTGACCCCAAGGGCTGTGGACACCAAGGTTTCAGAAAAGTGGGGAGCATTGTGCCATGAAAACAGGTTCAGAAAGGGCAGAGGCATTGGCTGGCTTCATAACAGACCCTCTTCTCCTCAACACCCAGGTTCCTTCACAAAGCTCTCGGACTCCTCTTCTCTCCATCTCTTGCTTCTCGATAGAAAACCCAATTTCTTCCCTGGAGTTCTGACTCATCCTTAGAGTATCCAGATTCCTACTCCCTCTGGCTCCTCTCCAGAAATACTGGGAGCTACTCCTCTCCTAGGTTATCATTTCTCCCCAGAGCATCAAACTCGACCCCCCGCCACCTGAGCAAAGGTCTACAGAATCTTCCCGAGGAGTGCCCAGGCTCCACCTTGAAGTACCCAGGCGCTTCCCTCCAGAATCTCAGGCCAACACCTGCACTTATGGGGTGTGGGAGTGTGCAACCCGTATCAAAGTGCAGAGGCCCTACCCTAAGCCACCCAACCCAGAGAATGGGTGGATGGCAGAGGCATCAAAGCTCACCCCCACCTGGCAGGTGGGGCGCCCGAGAGAATTGCGGCTGCATCTACCGGCTCCGGGTCCGCCTTCTGGACGTGTACGAAAATGAAGTGGTCAAGTTCTCAGCCTCACCCAACCCAGTTCTTCAGTGGACTGAGAGAGGCTACCGACAGGTGAGTCCAGGCATACCTAACTTCTCACTGCTCAAATCCCCTTCTCAGCTTGCCTCCCCGCTGGATGTCTCTAATAGTAACAGCTTACAATCCTTGAGCCATTATTACATCCCAGGCCGTTCCAAGAGTCTTCCCTATTAATTCATTTCATTAATACAGCCTAAGTTTGCAACATACATTTATTGAGCACCGACTGTGTGCTGATCTAGGTGCTGGGAATGCAGTGATGAATCAAAGTTATTGCTCTATCCCAGTGGTCGGCAAACTCATTAATCAACAGAGCCAAATATCAAAAGTACAATGATTGACATTTCTTTGAGAGCCAGTTTTTTAAACTTAAACTTCTTCTAATGCCACTTCTTCAAAATAGACTCACCCAGGCCATGGTATTTTGTGGAAGAGCCATACTCAAGGGGCCAAAGAGCCGCATGTGACTTACGAGCCATGGTTTGCCGACAACTGCTCTATCCCATTCTAGAAGTGAGAAAACTAAGGCACAGGAGGTCAGGTGACTTCCCCAAAGTCACAATAAAGGGTGCAGGGTCTGATTCAAGCCCAGAATGACACCCAAGCCTGTGCTGTCAAAATCATCACATCTCAGTTATCAAAGTAAGACTTTCAGGTGGTCATTTCCACTCCTGATCTCCCATCATCCAACAGACTCACCACCCAGGAAGATCCCAATACAAAGTGAGTGCTGATCACCATCCTGCCCTGATTGTAACCCTCCTATGGCTACATCTCAGAGTAAAAGCCAAAGTCCTATCTTGCTGCTTTTAAAGGAAATGAGGTACAGATCCAGGCTACATGGATGAATCTTGGAAACAGTGTATTAAGTGAAAGTGGCCAGGTGCAAAAGGCCACATAATGTATGATTGCATTTATATGAAATATCTGGAATAAAAAAAGCCAGAGAGACAGAAAACAGATTAGTGTTTGCCAGGGTCTTGGGGCAGGGTGGAATTAGAGGTAATGGCCCCCCTAAGGTGAGGGAATGTTTCAGAATTAGACTGTGGTAATGGTTACCTAACATCATGAATATATTAAAAACCGCTGAATTGTAGTTTAAAATGTTTGTTAGGTCAGTGGTCGGCAAACTGCGGCTCTTTGGTCCCTTGAGTGTGACTCTTCCACAAAATATCATGGCCGGGGCGAGTCTATTTTGAAGAAGTGGCATTAGAAGTTTAAGTTTAAAAATTTGGCTCTCAGAAGAAATTTCAATTGTTGTACTGTTGATATTGGGCTCCGTTGACTGAAGAGTTTGCCGACCACTGAGTTAGGTGAATTTTACCTCCTTGACCCAATTTCCTAATTCTCCCCTCACTGTGCTCCAGTCACACTCCTACCTCAGGGCCTTGGCACTAACTGGTCCCTCCAGATCACCACAGGTGTCTGCTCAAATGTCACCTCAGTGGGCCTTTGCTTACTCACTTCACACCCTGTCCCCTGCAGAATTCCCTCTGTTCCTTACCACCTCTACCTTCAGCGTCTGGGTCCCTTGCTACATGGTCAGCTCCATCAGAGCAGGGTCTTTGTGTTGCTTTCTTCACTGCTATATCCCCAGAGCAACTACTTGATTTGAGGGAGTATCTGATCAGTTATGGAGGAGGAAGAGCCCACAAGTCCTCACCCTCTTGATCTCCTTCCCCATGCAGGTCTCCCACGTCTTCACCAACTTTGGCAAAGGCATCCGATACGTGTCTTTTGAGCAGTATGGGAGAGACACACGCTCCTGGGTGGGACACTATGGCGCCCTGGTGACCCACTCCAGCGTGAGAGTCAGGATCCGCTTGTCCTAGCCCAGTGGTTGGCAAACTCATTAGTCAACAGAGCCAAATATCAACAGTATGACTGAAATATTTGAGAGCCAAATTTTTTAAATTTAAAACTTCTTCTAACGCCACTTGTTCAAAATACTCGCCCAGGCTGTGGTATTTTGTGGAAGAGCCACACTAAAGGGGCCAAAGAGCCGCATGTGGCTCTCGAGCTGGTTTGCCAACCACTGTCCTAGCCCACCAGCCTACTACCACTTGCCTGACATTATTGTCAATCAAGGGCAGCTTTGTAGCCAGGAGCCAGAGAATCCGCCAGCCTCCAGCAAGCCTCATGTGCTACTGCTTCAGAATGGTGGCCCACATGCTGCTCAAGAGACCAGGTATCCAACTGGGCTGTTCACAGCTTCCTAAGTCAGGGGGACTTGGGGGATAACTGAGACTTTTAATTTGCCTGCAAATTGTTTTCTCATGTGTGGATGTCAGCTGATAGACTGAGTCAAAAACAAAGGCCAAAACAGGATTGCTGATGGGTGAAAGCTGCTGAAACCTGGGACGGTGACTCTCGTTGGCATGTTTCCAGGGTAAGCTGATTGCTAGCGGGGAGCAGAGGCATCGGAAAAGCCTGCCCTTGAGGGGACCAACAGGGTCATCGAAGGGAACCCTTTGTGCTATTTTGGGAGTCTCTGGGATCCCGCTGTGGGGCCTGTGCAACCTTGTTCAGCACTGCCCCATCAGCATCCCCACCTTGGGCTAGACTGCAGTTTCTCACAGAATCTGAGACCAGGTCTGTGCTGTGCCCTTCACCCACACCTCCTGTCCCTGCCTCAGGGACAGCTTGGCTCCTGGAAGGCAACACCTTCCTTTTCTCCGTTCAAGCCCACCTGCATACAAACTCCAGGAGCAAGGAGTGCCATGGGTAGTTGAGCGACATGGAGTCCTGTCCGGACACTTTTTCCCTATGTGAGCAAAGCCACCAAACTAACTCAATAAAACTGGTGCTAAATGTGAGGTGATAGGGACTTGTCTGTAATCAATGTACTTATATGCCCCCCTCTCTGATCCTAAAAGGCCTTGTGGGATATTCCAAATTGTGAGAACTTTAGGTGTACTGTGCTGGAAACGGAGGCAGCTCTGATGCCAGTCCTCAGTGGTTCTCCCAACAGCTCTCAGGCAGGCACCATTATCAATGCCATTTAGTCCAGGACAGTGGTTGGCAAACTGTGGCTCATGAGCCACATGCAGCTCTTTGGCCCCTTGAGTTTGGCTCTTCCACAAAATACCACGGCCTGGGCGAGTCTGTTTTGAAGAAGTGCCATTAGAAGAAGTTTAAGTTTAAAAAATTTGGCTCTTGAAAGAAATTTCAGTTGTACTGCTATTTGGCTCTGTTGACTAATGAGTTTGCCAACCACTGACAGGAGGAAACAGGCTTGGTGTTTAATGACCTGCCCAAGGTCACCTGGCCAGTATGTAGGGGAGGCAGAACTTGCACCTGAGTTGGGCTCTAGGGCCCAAAGATAGAAGCACAGCTCCCAATCTTAAAATCTAACATGGCCAACCACATGATCAGATGAGCGCAGTATTACTTTCAGGATCATTTCCCAAGGGATGAAAACAAGTCCGCAGGTGTTGGGGGGACAAATAAACCCAAAGTCACCACACTCAGAGATCAAGGTGATTTGAACCTAGGGGTGTGATTCTGAGAACACAGAAGAGAAGGTTCCATGTAGGCAGCAGTCCCCTCCCCTGTCCCCATTCAATCCTTTCTCAACACTCCGTCTCCACCACTACAACTACTTCCACTTCCAGGAGGAAGCTTGAGGGCAGGCCTTTTCTTGCCCAGGCACCAGGCCTGCAGGAAGGGGAACTGAGTCTCAGTACTACCACCAGGCTCCAAACCTTAAAACAGAGTAGCCATCCACATGTGCTTTGTTCATCATGTCTAATCTTCACCAAACCCAACAAAGAGGATGCTCTGAGGAGAAAACAGGCCCTGAGGGCATGCCAGCTGCCAAGACCACACAGAGGGTGAATACCAAGCAAAGTGTACACATCCAACCAGAGTCTCTGTGTGTTTATTGTAACCCCTTCTCATCAGATGGAATAGTGTGCTGTTCCAGCAGAAGAAGTCTCTTGCACCAACACTCTACACATGGACACCAAGGATGTCGGCAGAGGGACACCTTTTCTAATTCACACCCAGGAGCCCTATGGGCTACTGATGGTCCTGATGGAAGAGGAGCCAGGATTTGAACCAGGGCCAGCTGCTTCTAGAACTAGCCTAGCTTCCCAAGGATATCGCAGGAACTCAGAGACAAATGTTCTTGTTCTACATAAACCCCAGCCCACAATGTCCCTGGTGGTCACTTCTTCTTCTGTACATGGCCACAGTCATACTTGCCACGCACAACCTTGAGCTTGACACCAGGCAGGTCCTGGGTGCGACCACCTTGTACAAGCACAATGTGGTGCTCCTGCAGGGTGTGGCCCTCTCCTGGGATAAAGCAGACGGCCTCTCGGCCTGTGCTGAGCCGCACACGGCAGCACTTGCGGTTGGCCGAGTTGGGCTTCTTGGGTTTACGAATGAATGTGCGTAGAACCACGCCCTTCAGCTGCGGCCGGCCTTCTGTGGGACCCAGCTTTGTAGGCGGCCACTTCGGAGGCCCCCGACGGTGCATCTGATTCAGGGTGGCCATGGGGCGAGTGGTCCAGAGCTGGGGGACCTGGGCCAGGCCTGGAAAGATACAACCCGGGAGGGCAGAGCGGGGTTATTATCCCATGAACAAATACCAGTATCAGCAACTCAATTCTGGTGTTCTAACTGTTCCATGCCCTTTATAAGATGCCTGTTTACATCTTGGGGAACTCAAGAGACAACAATAACAATAAACATTTATTAAGCAACCACCATGTGTCAGGTTCTCTTTTAAGCATTTTACATGAATTAACTCATTTTTTCTGCAAGAAAGGTATTAATTGTAATGCTGTTTAAAAATAATAAAAGCAAGCAGGCTCACAATGTTCGAGTCTTGTTCTATGCATCACACCTACATTACCTCATGCCATTCCCACGGCAACATTAGAGAGTATTCCAGGAAGGTTCACCCCTCCTCCAGTCACACCCATCTGCCCTGTGAGCACTCCTGTCAGCTGAACTTTCAAACACCCTTCTCCCTCCTCCACTACACCCACTCCTGTCCTGTCCACCCTCTTCTCCTCCCAGGTCTTCCCAATCCCACTACCTGCTCCAACATGCAGGCAGAGGTCATGTCCTTCCCTGGCTCAGAGCCCTCCTGTGGGACCATCTCACTCAGGATAAGAGTCCAAGTCCTCCCACAAGGCCAACAGGGTCTGCCCCTGGTCTTCCCTTAGCTCATCTCACTCCCCCTTGCTCACCCAGCTGCAGCCTGTGTCCCCAAACATCAACAGAAAGGAGACCAGTGTAGCTGCACTGTACTAAGAGGAAAGGCAGCTGGGGGACAGAATCTATTTCCAAGACAGACTCATGGGCTCATGGATAAAATGTAGGACGCAAGATTCAAAGAGAACTGGATTCTCTTCAACAAACATTCACTGAGAACCTATTGTTTCTTGTCTCCAAAAATGGAGAGACAGTAGTGACTGAGACAGCCCTGGACCATGTCCTCTTAAAGAGTTCCCAGTCCAGGAAGAAATCAAGATGGCGGCACCTAAATTACTGCCTTGCACAACAATTTCAAAACTACAGCTAAAAGACAGAACGGACATCATCCAGAACCATAGAAAGGCTGGCTGTGTGGAAATTCTACAACTAGAAGGAAAGAAAGGGGCTCACAGAGACTCAGAGGAGCTGTAAAAAGCTGAGGTACGGAGACACGTGCATGGAGAGGATGGGCGGCAGAGTGCCAGGTTGGCTTCCTCTTGCGGGAGGAAGACAACCTCCCAACTGCACTAAAATCCACTTCTGAATGCACTGAACTCCAGTTTTGGGCAAGACCCTGGGGACCCAGACTCATAGGGGTCCCCAAAGCGCACAGAAACTCAGGGGAGCTGGAAAGGCAGAGGTCTGGAGGCATGAACACAGAGAGGGCTGCAGCGATTACCGAGGAACACTAAGACCCAGAGGACAAATAAGGCAGGGCTGACGGGAAGCCAAGGCTGTCTGCTCAGCCCTCAAGACTCCGCCCCATTCAAGGAGAGGCTTTTACAATTTTGCAAGTCTTGTAACATAAGGCTGACTCCAGCACAGAAGTTCCCTGGCGTAGACACAGCTGATCCTC
Organism: Lasiurus cinereus; assembly: GCA_011751065.1. Classification (NCBI taxonomy): domain Eukaryota; kingdom Metazoa; phylum Chordata; class Mammalia; order Chiroptera; family Vespertilionidae; genus Lasiurus; species Lasiurus cinereus. Next base: position 2,084,593 of record JAAGEH010000370.1, read on the forward strand.
ATAGCCAATTGGCTTGGAGGTCAATTCCCCCCAGTGATACCAACAACAATCAAGACTTAACTACAACAAGGCTGTACACACAGTTCACAAAGGGGTGCACCAAGGGAGTCCACCTCAGGTAACTGGGGAGGCGGGTTACTGGGCCACATAAGACACCTAGCACACAAAGCTATTCTACCAACTCAGGGAAGCAGCGAAAATGTGGAGACAAAGGAACAGATCACAAACAAAAGAAATGGAGGAAAACAAACAATTGGATATAGAGTTCAAAACCATGGTTATAAGATTTTTCAAGAATTTCCTAGAAAATATGGATAAATTTAGCGAGACCCAAGAGGAGATGAAAAAGGACCAACTAGAAATTAAACATACACTGACTGAAATAAAAAAT
>JAAGEH010000370.1:2089983-2185380 GCA_011751065.1 Lasiurus cinereus
TGGACAGAAATCAAACACGTATGGATGAGGACAATGGGGGGGGGAGGTAAGGGCAGTGGGGGGGTGGGATCCAGATGGAGGGGAAGTATGGGGGGAGGGGGAAAGAGGAACAATTGTTATAATCTGAACAATATTTATTAAAAAAAAAAAAAAAAGTTCCCAGTCCAGTATTTGAGGTCCATTATTTCTCCTATCACTAGCAGGGATGCCTTTTCACACCCAATTTCACCTCATCACATCAAAGGCAGGTCCTGGCCCTACTGTCCATCTCCACCTCTTCTTTGTCTCAAGTTACAGCACAATATTCAAAGGGGATGCGACATCCCTAAAGGTCTCTTCCTCGCGGTGTGCCTTTCTGCAAGACCGGTGTGGCTCAGTTCGTTGTGTGTGGACCCATGAACCAAAAGGTTGCCGGTTCGATTCCCGGTCAGGGCACATGCCTGGGTTTTTGGCTTGATCCCGGGTAGATGGCATGCAGGAGGCAGCCGATCAAATGTTACACTCTCACATAAATGTTCTTCTCTCTCTCTCTCTCTAAAAAAAAAAAAGATTCCTCACCACTCAATGTCTCAGTGTTCTTCATGATCACGTCTCCCTCCTGAACACCGTGTGTGAGAGAGGTCATCATGAAACCTGCCTGTCGAAGAACTAGCCCAGCTTCCCCAGGCCAGGTGCAGGCCTGTCTGGCACAGCCTTGTGGTTCTTGGTAAGTGGCAAATAGAAGGTGCTCACTAAAGGTCTGCCTGGTGAGTAAGTGGGTGAAATACCTCACAAAGAACCATGAGAAGCATTTAGTATGTGAGAGTAAGTTCATAAAGATAGCATCCCTCTCGGTGACTGGCCCATACAAGGCTCTTGAAAAGTATCAGCTGAATGAATGAGTTAAACGCCTTGCTAAGGAGTCTAAACCAGGAGTGGTAATTAGTAAGTGCAGTGGTTACTGAAGAAATAATTGACCCCAACTCCCGCTCTCACCTGACACATAACAGCCCTCAATGCAGCTAGCTACTCCTCACATCTTGCTTTTGCACCCAAGCTCCGCCCAAACCCACCGTACAACCATCCTTGACTTAAAATCCCGATTCCCTTGGGTCTGTGGCCGAGGCACAGAAGTCCCTCCCCCAGCCGCCACGCCATAGCCCAGCGGTTCTCAACCTGTGGGTCGCGACCCCTTTGGGGTCGAACGACCCTTCCGCAGGGGTCGCCCAAGACCCTCGGAAAATGCAGATATTGACATCACGGTGCATCACAGTAGCCACATTTCCTGGTTGGGGGTCACCACCCCATGAGGAACCGTGTGCCAGGGTCGCGGCCTCAGGAAGGCTGAGAACCGCTGCCGTAGCCCAAGACGCCCCACTTACTGTAACTCAGGGACCTGCTGAGGCCCCGGAGGAGGCCGGACCACGACATCCCGCCGTCCGCAGCGTCCCTGTGCTAAGGGATAGGAGACTCAGCCATGAGGAGGTAAGGGACCGCAGTCGGGCTAACACCCAAACCCCGCTCCCCGCTCTCGGGACCTGCTGGTTAAACAATCTCCACCGCCGCCTCGCTCCGGGCGGGCCCCTGGGGGCCAGCCGTCCCCGCCCGCACCCTGGAGCAGAGGGGCAGGAGAGAACCGGGAAGTCTGGAGGACCCCCCTGGATCCCACCCACCTTACCGTCCGCAGCTCGGCCCACCCCCACGCTGAACCCAGCCGCGCGCCACTTCCGGCGGCTGGCGGCCCGGCCGGCCCGCCTCTCACTGGAGGGGCGTGGCGAAGGCTGCGATTGGGCGACGGCAGAGTCAATCCCGGCCAACCGCTCTCACTGATCCGCGTTTGAGATTCGGAAGAGGGTCACCTCTTCCAAGGTCTGCGGGACTCGTCCCGCTGGAGGACGGCTGCTTTGCAATTGGTCTGAGCGCGGAGGGGGCGGGACGAAGGGTGTGTGTCTCCCTGTCCCCTGGTCAAGATGGCTGCGTCCGTAGTGTGGCGCTGGTGGCCTCTGGTGGCCCGCCGAGGGCTCCGGCCCCGGGGAGGTGGTGTCTGCAGCCAGAGGCCAAGGAGAAGTTTCGCAACCGAGAGACGAGATCGGAACCTCTTGTACGAGCACGCACGTGAGGGCTACAGCGCGCTCCCTCACCTGGACTTGGAGCCGCTGTGCACGCGCCCGGAGGAAACCGCACGCATCCTGGAGCACCGCAAGGGGGAGCTGCAGCCGGATGACCTACCGGCGATCGTAAGTGCGCTTGCGCGGGCCAGCGCCAAGGCCAGAGCGCTTTGCCCATTGGCTGTTCCCTTCACAGACGAATGGGCTTGCGGGACACTCTCCAGCAGGGGGCGGTCTTATCGCTTGAAGTTTCCTTCTTTTCCACGTGGAATGTGCTAGGACCTCACGCGTGTTCACGGAGCGCGTGAGCCCCACGCCCTAGACACCCATTATAGGCCTGTTCCGTAAGGCGTGCTGGGTATCTGTTCTGTGCTAGGAACTGTGTGCCGATGCCCTCCGTGCTTCCACTTCATGCCAGGCTTATCCTAAGGCTAAATCCAATCCCGCTAGGACCCGCATCACCATTCTTCTAGGTCTTGCCGAGGTGCTGGGGATGGTGGGGACCCCAAATCCTTGCAGCCCTCTCTTGGACTCTCCCGCTATCCTTTTCTAAGTGCTTTATACATAACAACCTAATTTAAGTTTTACAACAACCCTGTGAAGTAGGTGCCGTAAGGCTCAGAGAAATTAATTAACTTGCCCACAATCATGTAGCGGATGACAAGTGGGAAATTGAACCTATACTGTTGGGTCCCAGAAGCCAGTGTTAACTCCCCCACTACGCTTACTCGTGAGCTCCCAGTCTAGTGAAAGAGAGATATTTAACATACAATTAGAAACATATAATTAATCTCTGGTAAGTGCTGTAAAGACAGAGTAGGGGCGGGAAGAACGGAGGTAATACTTTCAACAATAAAAATTAAGCAAACATCTGTGGAATGAGTGAGGTCAGCCAGGGGAACGGGAGAAGGGTGTCCCCAGGGGAGGGATCGGCACTACTAAAACTTAGAGGTAAGACAAAATATCCATTTGGTGGACATGTAGATACTTTAGGGTCTTTCGCATTTCGTGGCCGAGAGTAAGAAACACATTTCACATCCTGATCTAGTCCACACACCCCAAGATGAAACCAGTTTTACTAACAATTCTGGCTCTTACTATGTATGATACATTCTCATGTTTTATTAGAGGCCCAGTACATGAAAATCATGCACTGGAGTGGGGGGGGGGGTCCCTCAGCCCAGCCTGCCCCCTCTCACAGTCCGGGAGCCCTCAGGGGTGGGAGGCGACCCGGAGATCAGGGGGAGGTGACGCCCCCCTCACACCTCTCCTGCTGCCACTGCCGGCAGCACAAGCATCGGCCAGCCCTGGTTACCTGAGCCTCAGTGGCCCTGGGCAGCCGCCATCCGAGGCTTGACCGCGCCTCAGGCCAGCCCTGGTGGCTGGGGGGCTGGGGGACTATAGAGGCAGGTGCCCTAGCGGGCCTGAAGGGACTGGGCACCACCATCTTGTGGCTGTGGGCACTGCCATCTTTGAGGATGAGGCAGTCAATTAGCATATTCCCTCCTTATTGCCTATAGGCATCACCATCTTTGCAATGGCATGAAGGTCAATTAGCATATTCCTTCTTTATTAGATAGGATTATATTCTATTTAATTTTAAAAGTCCTGGCTTAGATACCCATTAGAATGGCTATTATTTTTAAATAGCATAAAATTGCCTTATCTGGTTTGGCTCAGTGGATAGAGCGTCAGTCTGCGGACTGAGGCATCCCAGGTTCATTTCCAGTCAGAGGCGTGTGCCTTGGTTTCGGGCACATCCCCAGTGGGAGGTGTGCAGGAGGCAGCTGATCAATGTTTCTGTCTCATCAGTGTTTCTGACTTTCAATCCCTCTCCCTTCCTCTCTGTAAAAAGTCAATAAAAATACATTTTAAAAAAAACAAACAGAAAATAACAAGTGTTGACAAGGATACAGTCACTATAGAAAAACAGTCTGGAAGTTCCTCCAAAAATTAGAGTTACTATATGACCCAGCAATTCCACTTCTGGGTATATACCCCAAAGAATCGAAAGCAGGAACTTGAACAGATTTTGGCACACTCATGTTCATGGCAGCATTATTCACAACAGCCAAAATGTGGAAAGCACCCAAGTATCCATTGATAGATGAATGGATAAACAAAATGTGGTGTGAGTGAGTGAGTGTGTGTGTGTGTATACAGGGTGTCCTAAAAAATGTATATATACTTTACAGCTGATAGCTCAATTGATGTTTCTTTCTGTAGGGAGCGGTTATAGGGTTAAGCCTTGGACTGACCTGCTGGCAAAGCCGCAGACAAGTCCCAGCTTAGACTTTCTTTTCAGATTTAACCCATTGGAACTTGTAATTATTCAAAGTGTGTGTATACATTTTTGGGGGGACACCTTTTATACACACACACACACACACATATATATTGTTCAGCCTTAAAAAGGAAATTCTGACATATGTTATATCATAGGTGAACTTTTTTATTTACTTATTTACTTAACTTACTTATTTTTAAATATATTTTATTGATTTTTTACAAAGAGGAAGGAAAGAAGGGAGAGAGAGAGTTAGAAACATTGATGAAAGAGAAACATCGATCAGTTACGTCCTGCACACCCCCTATTGGGGATGTGCCCACAACCAAGGTACATACCCCTGACCAGAATCGAACCTGGTACCCTTCAGTCCGCAGCCCTATGCTCTATCCACTGAGCCAAACCAGTTTCGGCTATTTATTTTTTAAAATAAATTTTTATTGATTTCAGAGAGGAAGGGAAAGGGAGAGATAGAGAAACATCAGTGATGAGAAAGAATCATTGACTGGCTACTTCCTGCACGTCCCCTCCTGGGGATCGAGCCGGTATGTGCCATTGGCTGGAATCAAACCTGGGACCCTTCAGTTTGCAGGCTGGTACTCTATTCACTTAGCCAAACTGGCTAGGATTTTTAAAAAATGTTTTTATTTATTTTAGAGAGAAATGGAAACATCGATCTACATGCCCCCTCCTGGGAATTAAGCCCTGTAACCCAGGCATGTGCCCCAGCAACCTCTTCGTGTACAGGAGAAAGCTCATTCCACTGTGCCACACTGGCCAGCCTCATGGATGAACCTTGAGAACATTGTGTTAAATTAAAAAATCCACTCACAAAAAGACTTTGGGTTACGTCGGACTGTGCATAACATTTCGTGGTTATGTTGCCATCTCCCATTTATTTATTTAAAAAAAACAACAAAAAAAACTTCCGCCCTAACTGGTTTGGCTCAGTGGATAGAGTGTCGGCCTGCAAACTGAAAGGTCCCCGGTTTGATTCCAGTCAAGGGCATGTACCTTGGTTGCAGGCACATCCCCAGTAGGAGGTGTGCAGGAGGCAGCTGATCAATGTTTCTCTCTCATCGATGTTTTGTTCGTTTTTGTTTTTTTTTAATATATTTTATTGATATTTTACAGAGAGGAAAGGAGAGGGACAGACAGCTAGAAACATCAATGAGAGAGAAACATTAATCAGCTGCTTCCTGCACACCCCCCATTGGGGATGTGCCTGCAACCAAGGTACATGCCCTTGAGCGGAACTGAACCTGGGAGCCTTCAGTCTGCAGGCCGACGCTCTATCCACTGAGCCAAACAAGTCTTGGCTCTCATCGACGTTTCTAACTCTCTATCCTTCTCCCTTCCTCTCTGTAAAAAAATCAATAAAATATATATATTTTTTAAAAAGTTCCATCATTTCTGTCCTACCCATCCCCCCTCTCCCGGCCACCCCAGATCCTGTCATATGTGCATTACGCTTTTTATTATTTATTTGCCACAAATAAAGGTCAGGAATTGTTATCTTTCTTTTAAATTATTTTTACTGTTTCACTTCATTACTGCTGTGTCTGTGCTCCATGTGAGTGACGTAGGTGCTTATGTAGGTGGGTTCCGACTTACGGGGAAAATTGCGTTACGTCACGCTGTAGGAACAGATCTCCGACGTAACCCGAGGAACTGCTGTATATGATTCCACTCATCTAAGTTACTTAGAGCAGTCAAGTTCACAGCGACAGAAAGTAGAATGTGGTTGCCAGGGGCTGCGGGAGAGGAGCGTGGGACTTTGTGTCTGATGGGTACACAGATGGAGTTTGGGAAGGTGAAGAAGTTCTGGAGGTGGATAGGGACCGTGGTAATACAACAGTGTGAATGTACTTTGTCACTGAACTGTATACTTAAAAATGACCGAAATGATAAATTTGGCGTATATTTACCTCATCCCAAAGCTTGAAAAGAAAACACTTCTTTAGGTCAGACTGTGAAGAGGGCTGTGGCATGCGGCCTCGTGTGGTTCGTTCCTGGGGCTGCAAGGCCATGGTTACTTTCAGGCAGAAGAGGAACGGTGTAATGACTCTGGCGGGATGGGGGGGCGGGAGGGCGGGGAGAAGGGTGAGCCTGAAGGCTGGGCGGCTCACACAGGGTCCTCATTGGAAATGCCAGGATCTGGGGTGGCCGGGAGAGGGGATGGGGAGGACAGATTTGATGGATATTCACAAGCCCTGGGGCCTGGCCTCGGGGCTAGGGTGGCATCCAGGAGGGGGCCCAGGACTTTGGGAGGGAGGATGGGAGTTGGTGGGGCTGTCCTGAAGGAGGAGGAGCAGATCTGGGGTGGTGCTCTTCCTAGAGTCATCTTGCACATGGTGAGCATGAAGTGTCCCGGGAACATCCAGGAGGAGCCACTAAATGAGTAGCAACCCAACCTGTGGCCCACTGTCCCCTTCCAGTTTCTGGCTGGGGCGGTAGGGCAGTGTCTGTACCACTTTGTTGAAAGGAAACTGCAACCAGAGAGGACAAAGGAGTTTGCCCATGGGACCTGGGCTCCCAGGGGGCCTCTTCAGCAATATGTGTGCCCAGGAAGGGAGCACTGGTCCCCTCGCCCCTGCTGACCTTGTGCTGGAGACTGCGGGGTTAGCTTCCTCGGCAGCCCCGGGGCTGAGGCTCTTCTGCTCCCACATGGGAGTCGAGAGTTGAGTGCTGGCGGGGCCTCAGCTTCACGTCCCTCAGTGCCAGGTGCTTTCATCCCCTTGTGCCGTGTCCCTTAGGGTGTTGTTCTGTTCAGCTGTTCAGCTCTCCTTAGGGTCCAGCATCCGATCCACAGGGACTGAGAAAGGGAACTTCAGGAAGTCCTAGTGTGCAGGGAAGGAAGGAAGAATGGCTCCCCGGACGGTGGGGGTCCAGGTGGGGCAGAGGACAGTGGCTGCTTCATCTCTTTCTCTGCCGTGTTCACTCCCAGATTGCGACATGGCAGGAGCTGAGGCAGCTGCGGGAACAGATTCGGAGCCTGGAGGAGGAGAAGGGGGCCGTGGCTGAGGCAGTGCAGGCCTTGCTGGTAAGCAGGGGGTCCTAGGCACCACCCCAGATCTGCTCCTCCTCCTTCGGGACCGCCCCACCCACCCCCATCCTCCCTCCCAAAGCCCTGGGCCTTCTCCTGGATGCCACCGTGGCCCTGGCGGCTTGTTATGTGAGGTAATGAATGTCCACATCCTTCAAGTCCCTTAAATTTGGTTTCTCACCAAAAACAGCCAGTGGCATCCTGCCCCCACCCTGGCGTTGATGAGGTAGTGGCTCCCCAGCATCCCCAACCAGGTTCCTTCCCTCTCTCTCCCCCATGATTCCACTGTGGTGATTTGACCTCAGTTTCCCCTCTCCCAGCTCCAAGGTGGTTGTCGTAGTACAGTGTCTATTCCAGTGACTCTGCCAGGGGCTGGAAATGGGCCTTCTCTAGCTCGAGTGCCTTTTCCAAGAGCAGGGAGACCTTTCTCCGGGGCTCAGAAATCCCACGCCCACTCATCAGCAGCAAGAGGCAACCTCAGCTGGACCCATAGTCCCTGAACTCCAGGCAGCTTGGGAGGGCAGCCTGAGTCAGGGGTCTGTGGGAAAGGAGGAAGTGGGGCAGGTGAGTTTGGATTAGGCAGCCAATAGTATATGCCACAAAGGGCTAAAAAATAGTCATAAAAACAATGTCAGGCATTTCTATACCAGTGACTCTGTGCCAGGCACTGTTCTGGATGCTTCCCTTACTCTAAATTCTCACAACACTGAGACCGGGACAGTACAAACCCAGTTCTACAGCTGAGGAGGCTGAGGCTCAGGAGGTTAAAACAATGCCTCAGCCTCACAGCCAGGAAGCGGGAGAGGTAGGATTCGCATCCAGGCCTTGGGCTGCTTTTCAGCACTCTGTTTGAAGGCCTCTCGCAACACTGATTACTTCTCCCAGGAACCTACTGTGTGTGTGTGCTGGGCCCTGGGCCACACACATCCCAGGAGGCAGCCTGGGAAACCACACAACTGGTCTCAGTTAATGGTCAGTGAGTGCCAGAGCATCTTCTCAGGGAAGCCATGCACCAGCTGCTGGGAGGCCCTGCTGTCACCCCATTTCACAGATGGGAGTGCTGGGGCTCGGAGAAGGGACGAGAAATGCCCAGAGGCACACAGCAAGTCAGCATCCGGCACTCAGACCCAGATCTGTCTGATTCCCTCTGTCGCTCAGCATCACAGAGGCTTGGGCTATCAAAGGCCCTTGGTCTCAGGCTTCCAATACACGCTCACACACTGTCTTTCTGATCCTCAGTTTTCTCATCTACAAAATGGGGTCGGCCTATGGACTGAAGGGTCCCGGATTTGATTCTGGTCAAGAGCACATACCTTGGTTGCAGGCTCCATCCCCAGCGCCATCTGGGTGCCTGTGGGAGGGAGCCAGTCAATGTGTCTCTCACATCCATGTTTCTCTGCCTCTCCCTTCCACTCTTTAAAAATCAATGGGAAAAAATATCATCGGGTAAAGATTAACCACACAAAAAAATGGGGTCACATTGATGCCAACTTCGTGGAGTAGGTTGTGAAGAAATAGGATCATGTGAGAGCCCTCTGCATGGCGCCAGGCATGAGGCAGCACTCAATAAATGGGGTTGCAGGTGTGATTATTACTGTTACTTTGCCTCTTCACAGCTTGACTGACAAACTGAGGCACGGTCAAGGAGGGACCCGGCCAAGCATTGACAGAACAACAATTCAGATCCCCTGGCCTGTTTGACCTTTCACCACCTCCCTCCTCCCCACCCTCCCCTTCATCAAACCAATCACCCTGTCTGTCTTTTCTACCAGGTGAACCAAGGCGACAATAAAGTGCAGCAGGTACCACAGGGAGTTGGCATCCTGTCCCAGGTGGCGGGTGGGCAGTTCATACACCAGTCATGATTCCTCCATTGCAGGTGACAATTCAAACAGGATTAAGGGGGGAAAAAACAGGTTCTATTGATTTCATGAAACTAAAAAGCAAACTTCAGATACAGCTGGGCTAGGCCCTGGCTCCATATTTGGTTCTACTTCCCTCTTATTCCCAGACCCGCTTTCTCCCCTGGGGGGAAGGGCGGCCGGGTGGGGCACAGAAAGAACCGTTTCCCTTAGAGCTCCAGCTGTAGTCCTGGGGCGATTCTCCTAAGTTTGGTTTGTGTCAGGGGCCTGTCTTTGAGCCAGTCACTGTGACCAAGGCAATGAAGTGTTCAGTAATCCAGGCCTGTGTCATGTCCCCAAGGATGTGTAATGTGTAGATGAAGGGAGAAGTGAGGTTCTCTAAAAGAAATCAAGCCAAAAGCCCAGGCAGCAAATTGTCTACCACAGAGGTCCTGCCAGCAGGGGTCCGGGTCAGACTGGTAGAGGGACTCTCCAACCCTGGCCTGGGCTGACCCTCTCGCCCTGCCTCCAGGACCCGCAGTATCAGAGTCTTCGGGCCCGGGGCCGGGAGATCCGGAAGCAGCTCGTGCTCCTGTACCCCAAGGAGGCCCTGCTTGAGGAGCAGTTCTACCTGCGGGCACTGAAGCTGCCCAACCAGACCCACCCGGATGTGGTAAGGCCTGTGCTGGGCAGCAGGGAGGCCAGGGGCCTGCCTCGTGCCACCTTTCTAGTGATGGCCTCTGTCTCCCTGCAGCCCATCGGGGACGAGAGCCAAGCCCGAGTACTACACGTGATCGGAGACAAGCCAGGTGGGTCACACTCAGGCCTGTGCACCCCAGGCTGGGGGCAGGGCTTCTGGGTCTGAGGCTGGGCTAGCTTCCTCTTCCTCAGCTGCAGCCCAGTGAGGCTGTCTCTCAGGGGCAGTTCTATTTTTATTCTCTCCCTCACCTCAGCGGGTCCTCTCACCCCGTGTCTGTGCCTGCCCTGTCTCTGTCCAACTATCTGGCTTTGGCCCCATCTCTCGTGGGCTTTTCCTCCCTGGCTCTCTCTCCCTCTCTCTCTTTCACCTAGTGTTTCCTGCTCTTTCCCTTCTTTCTTCCTCTCCTTTTCTGATCTTGCCTTCGATCTCTTCCTGGCTCCCATCTCTGCAGCCATCTTAATCTTTCTTCCTCTCTCCTTTTCTCTCCCTTTCAGTCTTACTGCCTTTCCTTCCTGCCTTTTTTCTAATCTTCCTCCCTATCCCACCTCCCTGCCTCTCCCCATCTTAGCCCATTGCTTTTCTTCCACATCCAGCTTTCTCCTTCCAACCCCGGGGCCACCTGGAAATTGCCGAGAAACTTGACATCATCCGTCAGAAGTGAGCCTCCCCCCCAGCCCTCCCCGCTCCAACAGCTGGCTGCCGGCTCTGCCCCCCCACCCCCCCAGCCCAGTCCTGGATGTGGAACCGCCAGGGCCGCACCCCTCATGAATGTTTGATGCAGTTCCCCGTTTGGCATCTGGGTCTCTGCCCCTGGGTATTCAGTCTTTTTCCCCCAACATCCCAGCCTCCAAGCCCCGGTCCACAGGCCCCCGCCTGTCTGCCCATCTGTCTCCCAGGCGCCTGTCTCACGTGTCTGGCCACCGCTCCTATTACCTGCGTGGGGCTGGAGCCCTCCTGCAGCATGGCCTGGTCAACTTCACACTCAGCAAGCTCGTCCAGCGGGTACGGTCCAGTATGAGGGCTACCTGGAGGGCTGTGACTGCTGGTCCATTACTGTTTTCTGACCGTCACATGTTTCATTGACACTTAATTCCATGACAACGTTCTGAGGGGGGTGCTAGTATTCTCCTCACTTCAGAGATTGAGAAATTGAGGTCTGGAAGGGGAGTCAGTAGCTGAAGGCTTTATAGCTAGCGTGTAGGCTCAAGGATAGAGCTACATTTGTAACCACTGCACTTGCTGCCTGCCTGCCTGCCTGCCTGCTGTGTACACAGTGTTCAGAAACATGGCGTCCATTGACAGTGGAGGGGGGTTGACCGGGGCTCGCTGCATGGGGCATTGGCCATGGCAAGGGACTTGGACGTGACCTGGGAGCCACGGAAGGCTGAGAGCAGGGAAGGGAATGGTTGAACTATGTGATCTGTGGTATGATGTGAGTGTGGGAACCATGAAGCGCCAGAAGAGGGTCCCAGTGACAGGGCCACCAGGGCCGGGGCCAGCTCAGCCCACTGCTCAGGCCTTCCTCCCTTTCCTCTGAAGAGGAATGGACTTGGAGTGACAAGGGAGTGCCAGTGGCCCATCTGCGGTGTCCCTTCAGGCCTGAGCTTCTGGCCTGGTAGGGGTCTTGGCTGTGATGCTCACCCCTTTCATTCCCCTTGCAGGGCTTCACCCCCATGACAGTGCCAGACCTCCTCCGAGGAGCTGTGTTTGTGAGTGAGACGTTGCTGTCAGGCCGCGCTGTGTGCCAGGCCCCGCGCTGGGGGTCCCGGCTAGAGGCCAGCCTGTCTCCCCTGAGGCAACCGCCCTGGGGCTGGCTTGAGGGGTCAGAATGGGCCAGGGAGGCCAGGGTGACGCCAGATTCTTACAGGGGAGGAGCAGGGGTTGTGACTGCAAAATGGAGGAGGCCGTGGTTAGCTGTCCCCTGACCTCTGTGGCTTGGCCTCCTCAGGAAGGCTGTGGGATGACACCGAATGCCACCCCGTCCCAGATTTACAACATTGACCCCTCCCGCTTTGAAGACCTCAACCTGGCCGGGACAGCAGAGGTGGGGCTTGCAGGTGAGCACGCCTCCAGCGTCCTTGGAGCAGGAGCAATTATAAGGCGGCAACTTGGAGTATTGTAAGGGTGGCGGCTGCCTGCCCAGGATATTCTGGCAACCCCAGGCCAACATGTACAGCTGTGCAGGGTCCAGCCACATGCTGGACATGAGGTTGTGTCTGCCAGAGGGAACAGATGCCTTTTGTAACCCTACAAAACGTTTCCTGTGGATGGAGGGCGGCCCTGGCTGACCCACCCTGTCCCCTCTCCTCCCAGGCTACTTCATGGACCACTCTGTGGCCTTCAGGGACCTGCCAATCAGGTGATGCCCAGTTCCTGTAGACCTTGTCCCCAACTGTGATGTTCCCTCCCTCCCCTGACCCCACCATCCCTGCTCCCCCAGGATGGTTTGTTCCAGTACCTGCTACCGGGCAGAAACAGACACAGGGAAGGAGCCATGGGGGCTATATCGAGTGCACCACTTCACCAAGGTTGGCATAGCAGAGACTTTGGGGGGTCACCCCCACAGCCCAGGGTCTCCTGACTCCTTTGCCCCCTGCTCTGCATCAGGTGGAGATGTTTGGGGTGACAGGCCCTGGGCTGGAACAGAGCTCGCAGCTGCTGGAGGAGTTTCTGTCCCTGCAGATGGAGATCTTGACAGAGCTGGGCTTGCACTTCCGGTGCGGACAGGGGTGGGGCTGAGGTGGGAGGGAGAGGGGAGGTGGATGCTGGGCTGGCGCTCTCCCCATTCTGAAAACTCTCTCCACTTCTCCCCTGCCCCCTTTTCCTGTGTAGGCCATCTGTCTGCCTGTCAATCTCCGAAGTCCTGATGAGGGTTATGGGATTGTAGCCATAGCATAAGCAGCACAGGGTGCTCCAGGGTCGAGACCCAGGCCCTTTCCCTCCTGTTGCTCCCCATCTCGACGGTGCTGCCTCTCATGCAGTCCCAGCGGCTTCCTACCATCAGTGAGAAGCGGGGGACATAACCCTGGCCTTTAAGATGTTGGGAGCCTATTTCCCCTCTCACTGTCAAGTCACACCTAACTTTCAAAAGACGCTGAAAAACAGACTTTTTTTCTGGGGTGACCCACTACAAAAATGTGGGGTGCTATTATTGCAGACAATGGGACTGGCCATGTTGAGCAGCCTGGAGACATAGTCACATGCCCTTTCTTCTCCCTGGTCTCTCCCATCAGCTCCTTCCTGCCTTCTGTATACCTTCTCCATCACCACCCACTGCCTCCATGAGGTGCCCCTTTTACTTCCATTGCCCACTTTTAGCTGCCTTCTCTTCCATTGCCTCCATTTTTCTCCCTCCTCTCACCCTGACCTTCGCCTCGCCTTTCTCCATGGCTGCAGGGTCCTGGACATGCCCACCCAGGAACTGGGCCTTCCCGCCTACCGCAAGTTCGACATTGAGGCCTGGATGCCAGGCCGGGGCCACTTTGGCGAGGTGAGCCCCCGTCCCAGTGGGGTGCACGGTGGAAAGAAGATGACACCAGCCCTCACAACTGATCTCTCAGCTCACCCCACCCCCCTGTCCAGGTCACCAGTGCTTCTAACTGCACAGACTTCCAGAGCCGCCGCCTCCACATCATGTTCCAGACAGAGGCTGGGGAGCTGCAGTTTGCCCATACAGTGCGCATCTGCTCCACTCCCACCCGTCCACACCACCTCATCCCTCCCTGGGGCCACCAGCAGGCCTCAGCCTGAGCATGTCTCTCTCCCAGGTGAACGCCACAGCCTGTGCTGTCCCCCGCCTTCTCATCGCCCTCCTGGAGAGCAATCAGCAAAAGGTGAGGGGGCAGTATGGCCCAGTTGGGCATCATCCTGTGCACTGAAAGTTTGCTGGTTCAATCCCTGGTCAGGGCACATGCTGATTGTGGGCTCAATCCCTGGTAGGGAGCATGCAGGAGGCAGCTAATCGATGTTTCCCACTTGCATTGGTGTTTCTCCTTTTCCTTTTCTCTCTCTATGAACATCAGTAAAGAAATCTTAAAAAACAACAATGGTGACTTGTACCCAAAAGGGCAGGGGGTGGAGGGCTAGTGCAGAGACAACATCCTAAGGCCTGCTTTGTCCCCAGGACGGCTCGGTCCTCATTCCCTCTGCCCTCCAGCCCTACCTTGGCACCGATCGGATCACAGCCCCCACCCACGTGCCTCTCCAGTATATTGGGCCCAACCAGCGCCAGAAGCCCAGGCTCCCGGGCCAACCTGCCTTGAACTGAGGACTCATCCTCATCAGCCACCTGGTTGTCGTTGCTGGCTGGCTTAGGGACCCTGGACCCTGAGACATGTCCGGAGCCTACCCTGACATCTGTATTCCTCATCAGCTCCACGCCTGGGCCTGTGGACTCTAGGGTCCACCTCTCCTTCCCTGCTGCCTCAGAATCAGTGTTGTCATCGGGGATCCCAATGGGAAGCAGGACATCTGGGGACTTGAAAGATCTAGGGATGGGATAAGAAGAGAGGCTTCCACTCCTTCTTTATTCCCTCCCCACTTAGTGCTTAGCAGAAAGTCCCTAATAAATGGTCAGAACAATGATATTTATGGATCTGTGAGCACGGGAGATGGCCCTGACCAGCTTGTGTGGGGTGGCGGGCAATTGCTCTGAAGTGCTAAATTATCAGAGGGGTCATGGCTGGGCATATCCAGCAACTCCTAGGGCACATGGAAAATGCTGGATTTGAACCCAGGCTCACCTTTCAGTAGCTTGAGACCACCAGGGGAGTTGAGAGGATCCTGAGGATCTCCCCCAGAAAGGTAGTGACACCCCTCCCTGACCCATTTCTACCTCAGCTCTCAGTCCCCTGCTCCAGGTAGAGGGCCAGTAGGCAGCATAGATGGTGACACAAATTTGCTTTTCCTCTGGGTGTGTCCACTGCAGCATTTGGAGCCATTTTCCCAGCTCCCCTGGCCACATCCTCCCCATGCAGGTCATTCTCGATTCCTCTTCCATCCACATCTGCGGACTTGGCCATTGCACCTTCAGAATATTTCCAGAGCCCGCCCTCTCTTATCCCAGCCCCTCCATGGTCCTGTCTACTGCTATCGCCCATTTGGAGAGTCATGTAGCCTCTTTGGTGTCTCCCTGCTCTTTGTCCCACACATACAGCCAGAGCACCCCTGTGACACGGGCATCAGGGCTTGTACCCTCTGCCCAGAGACCCCCTGTGGCTCCAGCTTACGGGGCCACCAGACCCCACTTCAACCCTCCCTCTCTTTCTTCCTTACATAACATGATTATTCGAGTTTTGTATGTCACCCCTTCTCAATGCCTGCTTTAAGAGGGCAAGACAGTGTGTCAGTTCCTTCACTGCAGTAGCCTCATTGGGCATATAGTAGGTGCTCAATAAAAATTACAGGATTGAAACTACTCCAACCTGCCCTGACTGGTTTGGCTCAGTGGATAGAGCATCAGCCTGCGGATTGAAAGTTCCCAGGTTTGATTCCAGTCAAGGGCATGTACCTTGGTTGCGGGCACATCCCCAGTAGCGGGTATGCAGGAGGCAGCTGGTCGATGTTTCTAACTCTCTACCCGTCTCCCTTCCTCTCTGTAAAAAAATCAATAAAATATATTAAAGAAAAGAAAGTGCTCCAACCTGAGTAGTTCCCAGTACCCAGAGCTGCCTAAATCAACGGTCACCAACCAGTGGTCCACCAATCACTGGTGGTCCATGAGGTCTGAAAAGGTGGCAACTGCTAGACTAAATTATCTTACACATTCATTTATTTAATCCTCACCGTCAAGCCTCACCTGTGGAATAGGTTGTCACCAACCCTATTTTACAAATGAAGTGTCGAAGGGCTGCAGGGCTGGGAGATGTGGAGCTGGGAGTCAGAGCCTAGTTGCAACCTTGGGGATAGGTAGGCTATGAGACCCACTTTCCAGATGAGAAAACGGGTCAAAAAAAGGTAAGATTTGCCTGAGGTTGGTCAGTAAGTGGCTGCTGCTTCAAACCTAGGCCCACCTTTCAACGGGACCTTTTGCATGTCAGATCTCTGGGGAAACCTCCTATCCCCAGGCTGGTTCTGTGCCAGAAGCAGGAGGGGCAAGGGTGCAGGGTGTGGGTCCCCATGAATAATTGAGGGTCTCCGGCAGGTCAGCGCCCCGCAGCTGTTGTTCCACCTGCAGCTGGAGCGGGCAGTGGTGACGTCACTTTCTCCCTGGAAGGGGAGGGTACGGGTTATAAGGAGCTGCCACCCCAGCGCTGAGGACCCTGATTGGGAAGCACCACCATGCAGTGCCACGGAAGGCCCTCGGTGCTGCTATTGCTGCCGCTGTCCCTGCTGCTGGGGGCGTGTGAGTGCCAGAAACTGGGGAGGAGCACCTCGGGGGCCAGGGAGCAGCATGACTGGGGGCTGGGACAGTAACCCAGTGGGTCGGATGAGAAATTCATGGGCCCAGCTGTTCGGTGGGGACAGTACATCGGACAGGTGGCTTGGGAGGGGATGGGATCAGGGCACACTTGGAGCTGTGATCGGCACCAGGGACAGCTGGGGGGGGGGGGGGGTGTCCCAAGCCCAGTTCCCATCTCCTTCCTCCACAGCCACCGCTGCTCCTCTGGCATCAAGACCCTCCAAGGAGGAGGTAAGGAGTGTGACCTCTTACCCTGCCTCATCTTCCTGGCCCTCCCTGCCCTGCTTCCTCCACATCACCTCCCCTCCAGCTGCTCTCCTTACCCCCATCTGCTCTCCCTTCTGATCCTTCACCCCCAGCTGACCCGCTGTCTGGCAGAGGTGGTCACAGAAATGCTGACGCTGGGACAGGCTCAGCGAGGCCCCTGCATGGCTCTCCTCCACAAAGGTAAGGAGGACCCAGGCTCGTTCCTCCGGGAGCCCCACCCTGAGTTCAGCCCCGACTGCCTGGAGGGTGTTCTCTTATCCCAGGGCCTCCCTTGCCTCCTCCACTCATCTCCCTGTCTGAAGCCTCTTCCTTCTCCTGTTTGGCTCAAATTCTGGCTGGTGGAGGAGGAGGTGGTACAGCAAATCCTCATGCTCCTCCCTTCTCCCAAAGTGTCCAGCCTGGTCCCCAGCCCACCCTTTGGGGCTCCTTACAGAGGAATAGGAGGGAGACAGCGAATATCCCTGGGCCCTCACCCTCCTCTCCCAGTTCTGGGCAGTCACCCTGTGGACCTCAGGAGGGCCCCAGAACTCCTCCAGCTGTTTCCCAACTGGCTGCACAGTGTCTCCTTTCTCTTCCCACCAGAGATGTGTGAGACAGAGCCCTACAGTTGTGTGTCCACTGAGGAGAAAGGCCTGCTGGTTAGTGATTTCAAGAAGCGGGAGGCTGGGAAGATGAGGTCCAGCCAGGAAGTGAGGGATGAGGAAGAGGAGGCAGCAGAGAAGACCCACAAGTCTGAGGTGCGGGAACAGGCCATGCATGAGCATCTCCACAGCCAGCTCCACCAGGAAGAGGACCAAGAGGAGGAGGAGAAGGAAGAGAAGGAGGAGGAAAAGGAAAAAAGGGGGCCCATGCATGCCTTCGAAGCCCTGTGGAAGCGGTGGCAAGAGGATGGAGAGGACCCCCAGAAGCAGGTGGCAGAGCAGGCCAGTGACGAAGAGATGGCCCAGTTCAAGGCCAAGGAGAAGGGAGTGCACATGCTGGGTGGAGGCAGCAGCCTGTGGCAGGGGGCCAAGGGCCGGGGAAGAGAGAAGCACAAGGACTTGCTGTACTACCACCTCCGCCAGCCAGAAACCGAGTCCCAGCAGAAGGAAGAGGCTTTGGAGAGGGAGGTGCGTAGAGGGGGCAATGGGGAGCAGGATGGACCAAACGTCAGTGAGTTCCTACCTAACACCTACCAGTGTTAGCCTTAAATGGCAAGATCCACCATAAGTGGTCACAGTGACCAGGACTGACACCAGGACTAGGTAGCAACATCCAAGAAGGGCCTTGACTTGACCAAGAAGGCTTCCATTCTGATTACAGTGACCCAGATGGCCACCATTAGTGCACAGAGCATCTGAGTTAGCCACCACTGTTAGTCCCTGCCGAGCAAATTTGCCATAAGAAAAGGCTGCTGTGCCTGGTTCACTTAATAAGGGGATGGATATTGCTGGGTCATAGAAGGTAAGATGCTTCCATGATTGATGACAGGAATCAAAATGGCCATCCCCCCACTTGGGTCATGGCATCCAACTTGGGTACGCTTGCTAATTCTGTGTCTGCTTGCTAATTCTGTGTCTGCTGTTGGCTATGGCAGTCACCACAGACCTCACTGGTCACGTTACTCTTCCAGGGTTATAGCAACCACTGTGGTCACTGTCACAGCCCATGATGACTGAGATGACTGCTGCTGGCTGCCATTGTGCGAGCTGCCATGGCCCACATTCATGGGTAACCACGGAGGTGGCCTGCCTTTGGAAGTGAGTGCTGATCCTCCATTTCTGATCCCACCAGGAGCAGGATGTGGAGCGGCTGGAGCACGTGAGAGAGGAGCTGAAGAAGGCAGCGGAGATGCTGGGAGAGGAACTCAAGAGGGAGGGCTGACTCGATCTCATGTTCTCCTTCCTGGCACATCCTATGGCTTAGGACTAGTGATCCCGAAAACCCTCACCTCATCTGGTGGCCCTGCCTCTCCCCAACCTGCAGGAGTGGGAGAAGGGTGTGCCTTGGAACCAGGCCTGAGGGCCCAAGTCTTCGCTGAATAAGGGGATGGGTTTAGACTGACCCAGGAAACACTCTGCCACCCACAAAACCCACTCCAACCCTTCTGAGTGAATAAAGCACAAAGCAAACCACCAACGCTTACTAAGTAGCCCTCAATTTTGGAGGGATGGAGCCCAGGAGTAAACTGGAGGACTGGGAAGGCAATAGTCAATCTAATCTCTGGTTGTCAGAACTAGGATTTTATTTAATTAGAAAGTCTATTAAGTCAAACGGGGTCACCAGGGAGAGGTTTTGAAGCTTGGATAGGAGGTAGCCAGTTTGTGCTCCGGCCACTGTGGACCACGATGTCGTCGTATTCATCCTGGGGGCAGAGGAAGCCAGGCAGAGGGTCTCAGATGGCTGCCACCTTGCCCGCTGCCCAATTTCTCCCGCCCACCCCAAGATCTGGTCTTGCCTTGAAACCCCCATTTCCCCACTCATAGTTCAACTTCCCAGCTTAGTTCTCCATCCACCATTTTCAGTCACCTGTGTTCTCCCCGCTCCTGCTGGAACTGTAGCCCAGTTGCTTCTCCAGTTCTTCATTAGCCACAGCACTGAGGTCTCCCTCCTCCACTCCTTCCCTCTGCCTTTGCCCAAATTCCTCAGCTCCCACCATGCAACATCACCCCTGCCCAAGGGTTCTCCCCAGCAGCAGCCTCACTGCTGCCAGAGTTCTCCAACTCCTGCTCCACAACATCACTCCCCACACTGCTGCCTACCTACCAGTCACTCCAACTGAGGTCTTTTCTCTGCCTCTGTCTGAGTTCTCCCTCTGCCACCACAGCCCGAGTTCTCCCTGCAGCCCTGTCCAGGTCACCTGTGCCATTTGCACTCCTGCCCGAGTCTTCAAATTGCAGCAGCCCATGGTCAGTCTCAATGTGCTGCTTAATTTCTCTTGTCCCCCGTCCCATCTGCCCAGCTACCCTGAGCCCCCATCTGAGCCACCCAGTCTTTCCTCCTGACTCACGCCCTCATCCCCGCTGTCACTGTCGCTACTGCTGCTGCAGGGTCCAGGCTTGTCGTCTTCATCCTCAGGTTCAGGGGCTCCATGTGCACGGAGGAGGCGGGCGAGGATGGGATTGGGCCGGAGGATGGCACTGCCCAGTGGGGTGCGGCCACCATACATGCGGGCAGCAGGGTCAGCACCTGCCTTCAGGAGAAGCTCCAGCACATCAGCTGCTTGGGCCTCCACTGCCAAGTGTAGGGGGCTCCGGCCACACGTGGGCTCCTATAGGGGATAGCAGAGGTCAGAGGGGGCCCTGCCCCACTCTGGGACAACCGCAACCCGCCACACCTTGTCCCTAGGGAGGCTCACCAGTTTGTTTAGGTCAGCTCCAGCCTTCCAGAGTAGTCGGACCATCTCTGCATCTTTGTGGATGACTGCCACATGAAGTGGGGTATGGCCTGGGAACAGAATGATGTTGGACTATGGAGCTGAGGGCCCCCAATGCCACAGTCTCAGGGGAGGGCTTTGTGGCCTGAGGGTGACCGAGTCTGGGGTCTGGCTCCTGAATCCCTGGGTGTGTCAAAGAGGCATCTGCATTGCAAGTGCCTAAGTCTCAGGGGAACTGGAACTGGCTGGCAGTGCCAATACCTAGGTTGTGGGCCTATAGCTGAAGAGCCTGGGGCTCGGGACAGGAGGCCTGAATCTTGGGACCAGAAGACCTGAGTCTCTGGTCTTACTTCAAAAAGAACCTGAAACAAATTCCTTGGTCCTAAGTGGTTGAAAGACCTGTGAGCTTGGGGGAATGGGATTGACCCTGAACACTGACCTCAGTCCCTTATTGAAGGGGCTAGTCCCGGGTAGTTGGGCTTAGAGATGGAAGAGCTGAGACTCAGATACCAGGGCCCTGGCAGACAGTCTTTTTTCCCATGAGAGCTGGCTGAAGAGGGCTGTACCACTCCAGTGTCAATCTTTTGGAGCCTGGGCTACCCCGTGCCACAGAGGGCCTGAGCCTTGAGTTCCCTTATCCTAGGTGGGTGGGACCCATGGTTGGGGGTAGGGAGATGTCCAGGATATGTTGTGCCTGGTGAGTTGTGCCTTCTGGCTGGGGAGGCTGTGCCCAACCACTGGATTTGGCCTAATAGCACTAGGCCTGTGGGTTCCTAGTGATCTGGAGCCTCCAGATAGGGGTTCTGGGTCCCACACAGCCAATTCTCAGTAATCTGGGGCCTGGCAGGAGTCTTTGGTCCCAAAAGCCTCAGTATTATTTCCCAAGAGGCTGGGTATTGAATTAGGAGAGCTGAGCCCAAAGCCAGGTACTGTCATCTGGACCTTCGCAGTACTGTGGACCCTCACCTTCATAGTTTTCAGCCTCTAGCTGCAGCTTCCAGTCCTCATTCTCATTCTCCTCCTTCTCCAAGTCGGGTTTGGGGTACAACGCAACAGCAGTGTGGTCAGTGCCAGGGGTGTGATCAGGGTCCTGAGCGAGGTAGATATGGGGAGCTTCCCGAGGGTGCTGGGGACGGGGCTGAAGCAGCACTTGAGCACAGGCATGTGCCCCCATGCGGCAGGCTAGATGCAGCGCAGTGTGGCCCCCACGCTCTGCCACATGCAACCCGGAGCCTGCCGTATACAACTTCTCCACCGTGGATGCCTCCCCCAGGATGACTGCCAGGTGCAGGGCTGTCTGCAGGAGCAGAGCACAAGTATTAGAAGTCACACTGAGAATCCTGGCCCAAAGCCCACACTATCTTCCAGTGCTTCACCTGGCCCAGGTCATTCTGCAGGTCCAGGTACTCAGTACCAGCTGCAAAGCCTAGGAGGAAGTCCAGGAAGGGCTCATGTTGATGAATCACTGCCAAGTGCAGTGCCCTGAGAACAAAGACAGGGGTCAGAAGGCACAGGTCAAGTACTCTTGCATTCATTCATTCAATAAACTGTGTGCTAGCCATTATGACCATAGTTCTAGAACAAGATGTCAGGAATCTGAGAGGGTCAGGTCTGAGTTAATGTAGAAAATTTATTTAATCAGTATTTATTAAGTAGGACTTTGCCTCCTCTCAAACATGGAACAAATTTCCCTCCCATATGAATCAACGAACAAATCAGACAAAACATCCTATATAATAAAGAGGTAATATGCAAATTGACCCTCACAACCTTGCAGTAGGTGGCTGGCAGGGGAGGGCAGTTGGGGATGACTGGGCCGGCAAGGGAGGACAGTCGGGGGTGACCAAGTCTGCAGGGGAGGTCAGTTTAGGGTGATCAGGCCTGCAGGGGAGGGCAGTTGGGGGTACCGGGCCAGCAAGGGAGGGCAATTAGGGATAATCAGGCCAGCAGGGAAGCAGTTAGGCATCAATCAGGCTGGCAGGGGAGTGGTTAGAGGGTGAATAGGCTGGCAGGCAGGTGAGCAGTTGGGAGCCAGCAGTCCCAGACTGTGAGAGGGATGTCTGACTGCCGATTTAAACCAGCAGTCAGACATCCCCCAAGGGGTCCCAGATTGGAGAGAATGCAGACTTGGCTGAGGGACACACACACACACACACACAATATACACACCCAATATACACACCATGTATGAATTTCATGCACCGGGCCTCTAGTCCTATATAATAAAAGGCTAATATGCAAATGGACCAAACAGTGGAATGACCGGTCACTGTGATGTGCACTGACCACCAGGGGGCAGATGCTCAGTGCAGGAGCTGCCCCCTGGTGGTCAGTGTACTCCCACAGGGGGAGCACTGCTCAGCCAGAAGCCCTGAGGCAGGCTCACAGCTGGCGAGTGCAGTGGCAGTGGTGGGAGCCTCTCCCACCTCTGCAGCAGTCAGACATCTCCCGAGGGCTCCCGGACAGTGAGAGGGCACAGGCCGGGCTGAGGGACCATACCCCCTCTCCTCCAGTGCACAAATTTTGTGCACTGGGCCTCTAGTAGTATATAAAGCAACAGTTTTCAAAATACTGGACAATGTATGATTCAACAAATGACAGTGTGAGACAGGAAACAAATGCGGTGACGCCTTCAATTGACTGCCACAGCTTACTGTCTTGAGAGTTTCAAGCCAAGGTGCAGGGAAAGGGAACCTAGGCAGAGTCAGCAGATTGCCTGAGGTGAGGAGATGGAGCCAAGTGGGGGGGAGGGATGGCCAACTAGCTAGAGTCAGAGGATAGAAAACCCAAAAGGAAAGCTGCACAGGGAGAGACCCCAAACATCTAGGAGAATACTGATCAAGGCATGAGTATGGGAAAACGACCCCAGTCTGAAGGAAGTATCATTCAAAAGAATTAGAGAAGTATACCCATCGCTCACATAGCTGGGAATAGTACCCACTATTCCCACTAGCCAGACTAGGAAAAACCCATCATTCATAGGACATTGAGAAGAATACTCCAGAAGGTTTTACTTCAGTAGTAGAATAATGAGTGCTAGCTGGGACACTGTTCAGGACCCACCTACCAAATCATAAAAGCAAAACCCAAAAGGATCAAACTACTTACAAGTAATTTAGCTGTATCCCAGAATAATACTCAAGAATATTTATAGGAACACAAAACTAACCAGTCTAACAAGTTAAAATCTACAATGTCTGGCATCTAATCAAAGATCATCAGGCACACAAAGAAGCAGGAACACATGACCCATAATTATAATAATTAATCAATTGAAGTTGACCCAAAATGATCCAGATATTAGAATTAGCAAATAAGAAAATTAAAACAGTTCATTATAATTATACCTCACATATTCCAAAAGTTAAGTATAGACATGGATGATAAAAGAAAAAGATTTTAATTGAACTCCTAGAAATAAAAAAACATCTGAAATGAAAAATACACTGAATGGCGGAGACCGGTTTGGCTCAGTGGGATAGAGCGTCAGTCTGCGGACTGAAAGGTCCCAGGTACGATTCCGGTCAAGGGCATGTACCTTGGTTGCGGGCACATCCCCGGTAAGGGACATGCAAGAGGAAGCTGATCGATGTCTTTCTCTCACCGATGTTTCTAACTCTCTATTCCTCTCCCTTCCTCTCTGTAAAAAATCAATAAAATATATTTAAAAAATACACTGAATGGAATTAACAACAGATTGCACATTGCATAAGAAAAGATTAATGAATTTGAGGATTTTACAAAGGAAACTCTCCAGAATGAAACACAGAGAACATTTAAAAATGAAAGAACATCAATGGGCTTCAGGAAACATGTCCCTAAAGGAAGAGGTATATAGGAAAAATATTTGAAGAAATAATAGCTAGAAAATTCTCCAAACTTGCTGAAAACTCTAAATCCACAGAACCAAGAAGGTGAATAACTGCCAAGAACAAGAAATATCAAGAAAACTAGCCAAAACCGGTTTGGCTAAGTGGATAGAGTGTGGGCCTGTGGACAGAAAGGTCCCAGGTTCGATTCCAGTCAAGGGCATGTATCTTGGTTGCGGGCACATCCCCAGTGGGAGATGTGCAGGAGGCTGATTAATGTCTCTCTCTCACTGATGTTTCTAACTCTCTATCTCTCTCTCTCTGCCTCTCTGTAAAAAATCAATAAAATATATTTTTAAAAAAAGAAAAAGAAAACAACACCAAGATCCATTATTTAAAAATCTGTTCAAAACCAATGATAAAAAAAAAAAAAAACAAGGATAAAGACCAAAATCTTAAAAACAGCTAGGGAAAAAGATACTTAGGTACAGAGGATTAGAAATAAGGATGACACTAGAGAATAAAGAAAAAAAAAGGATCAACATCTTCAATATCCTCAAAGACAATGACTGTCCAACCAGAATTTTTTAACCCAGCAAAAACAGCTTTCAAAGATGAAGACAAAACAGATTATAAGGACAGAAAAAAGGCCTTTCTTTTCCTTTGCTGTAGCCTTCCACAATTTATGGAAAGCACCTGGTAATTAAACCTCAAGATTGTTAGGCCTTCTGGTTCAAACAGTCCCTCTGTTCAAACTGAGACAAAATAAGCTACTCTCAAGGCTACATTCTTACATACATATCCCTCCTCCCTGTTGGTTTACAACCCAGGAATAATTAGTAGAAAGTTCCCTTCCTCCCTTTCCATTAAACAAGCCTCTTTTATATTCTTCAGAAGTTTTACTCCAAAGTTGTAAACATGCTAAGGATAAGACACCTCTAGAGAACATCTGCCCGATTATCTCCTGAAAAACTAACAAAGACAACCCCCCTAATATCTGCTCAATTTCACCTAGCAACAGCAGCAGCCTGAAAAGTCATCCCCCTTCCTTGTCCAAGGTTTTAAAGGGGGAGGGGAGCTTTTGTTCTTTGCCTTTGCATTGATTAGTAATGCACTGGCCCTTTCCATTTGGGGAAAATAAAATAAACTCTCTACATTTCTCTCTTATTTTAGTTGTGAATTCTTTCACAGCTCACCTTACAGGCCAAAAACACTAACCCAGATGATTTCAGATACTCAAAAGCCTATGGAACTCATCAGTGGCAGACGCACACCACAAGAAATGATAAAGGAAACCTGCAAGCAAAAAGGAAACTGAGATCATTGCCTGGCTGCTCTGGCTCAGTGATTGAGCATTGACCTGTGAACCAAGAGGTCATCGGTTCAATTCCCAGTCAGGGAACATGCCCAGGTTGCTGTCAGGATCCCGTACATCTCTCTCATAGATTTTTTTTAAATATACCTTTATTGATTTCAGAGAGCAAGGGAAAGGGATAGATAGAAACATCAATGAAGAGAGAGAATCATTGATTGGCTGTCTCCTGCATGCCACCCACTGGGGACTGAGCCCGAAACCCGGGTATGTGCCCTTGACTGGAATCAAACCTGGGACCCTTCAGTCCTTAGGCTGACGCTCTAGCCACTGAGCCAAACCAGCTAAGGCTCTCAGTTATTTTTTATCACTATACCCCTCTCCCTTCCTCTCTCTGAAATCAATAGACATATTTTTTTAAGAAAAGTTAAATGAAAGAAGATTAAAAATGGTGATGGAGCAAGTGGATACTGCACAGACATACTCCCAGGACTAAACAGGAATTACAACTAAAATACAGAAAAACTTCCTAAATAATCAACACAAGACTCACTGGAAAGAACCCTGATAAACAAGGATGGAAAGTGGAGACCCCCAAAGAGATTGGTAGGAGGGGCGGAGGCGTGAAAGGGCTGGCAGACTCCCACAGACAGCAACTGAAGTTCTTGGGAGATATCTCAGCTGTGAGGGGTTGCCATTGAGAAATCTGGAGTCTAATCCCCAAGCTGAGCCCCCCACCCCAGAGCACCAGAACTGAGAAGGGAACCCACATAACATCTGGCTATGAAAAGCAGAAGGGTTGCAGTCAGCCAGGAAGAGATGGCTGGAAATTCAGGCACCCTCTTAAAGTGCCAAAGCACAAAATTCCTTGTGGGGACACAACCTTGTGCTCTGGCAGAGGGAGGGCAGAGTGGACTGAAGCTGTGTGAGCAGAAGCCAGGATGGAGGTTGGGGGCGGCGGGGAGGGAGAGTGGCCTCTGGGGTTAGAGCTCAGAAGGCAGACACCCGATTTCCTGTGCTGAATCATTCCCTCACACTGCAGAGGTCATTTTTTTATGCAGACATTTGCTATACAGGCAAGTTTCTCTGGAGGAAGACATTTGATCTACCCTATTAGAAAACACCTTGCCCCATGATGGGGAGTTTCTCAGGCTTATTAAGAGACTGAGAATAACAATTAGCCTCCCAGGCAGAAGCAATTGACCCACCCTGTTGAAAAAACTCTTACCACACATGTAGATGACTCCCTGAGGACAATTCAAGACAAAATCCTATCAGTCTGTCAACAGAGACAGTCTCTGGAGGCTTTGAATCTTTGCCTGATCTACTTAGTCAGAAACAGCGTTTGACATTGTCCTGCACTAGAGATTGAGAGGCGTAGCAGATCTCCCTACTAAATAGTCACAAACCCAAACAGGCAGCCAAAACGAGGAGACAAAGAAACGACCCCCAAATAAAATAAAAAGGAGAATTATCGAGAGAATCCAAGATGGCGGCATAGGTAAACACCTATACTGCTGCCTCGCACAACAATTTCAAAACTACAACTAAAAGACAGAACGGACATCATCCAGAACCACAGGAAAGCTGGCTGAGTGGAAGTTCTACAACTAGAGGGAAAGAGAGGGGCTCACGGAGACCCAGAGGAGCTGCAAAAAGCTGAGGAAAGGAGACGAGCACGCTGAGAGAGCGGGTGCCGGAGTACCTGGCTGGCTTTCTCTGGCGGGAGGGAAACGGAGACTCCCAACGGCATTGAACCCCTTCTCTTACGACACTAAACCCCAGATCCAGCCAAAACTCATACGGGGGGAGTTTGGACTGTGAAAAGGGAGAAGTGCACGGAAATTTAGGGGAGGTCTGGTCGCGCACGGCACCACGCGGAGGACGGATTGCTGATTGTGCCGCTGGCTTTCGCGAGTGGGCGGGAGACAGACCCTCCGATCTGCGCCACTTCTGAGTCCACTGGGCCCCTGTTTTGGGCGAAACCCTGGGGACCTAGACTCGTGTGGTCCTGGTTCGCAGGGGAGCCGGAAAGGCAGCGGTTGGAGGCGCTGCGGGTGCGCGCGCACAAGGACCGCTCCAGCCATTACCCAGTCACGTGAGACTCAGGGGCCGTGGAGGGCAGGGCCGACTGGAAGGCAAGGCGGTCCCTTAAGCCCTGAGACTCCACCCTCCCAAGCTCAGCAGAGGCTTCATCGGCTAAATCCAGCACAGAAGTTTCCCCGGCACAGTGAAAATGCCGAGACAAGGGAAGGGATTACAAGCAAAAGAAATGGAGGAAAAAAAACGACTGGATATAGAGTTCAAAACCACGCTTATAAGGTTTTGCAAGAATATGCTAGAAAAGATGGATAAATTTAGTGAGACCCAAGAGAAGATAATAAATACACTGACTGAAATGAATACTATTACGCAGAGTACTAACAGCAGACTAGAGAAAGGCAAGGATCAAGTCAAAAATTTGAAATATAAAGAAGCAGAAAACATTCAACTGGAAAAGCAAGAAGAGAAAAGAATCCAAAAATGTGAAGATAATGTAAGGAGCCTCTGGGACAGCTTCAAGCGTACCAACATCAGAATTGTGGGGGTGCCAGAAGAAGAGAGAGAGCAAGATACTGAAAACCTGTTTAAAGAAATAATGACTGAAAACTTCCCACATCTGGTAAAAGAAATAGACTTACAAGTCGAGGAAGCACACAGAACCCCAAAGAAAAGGAACCCAAAGAGGACTACACCAAGACACATCATAATTAAAATGCCAAGAGCAAAAGACAAAGAGAGAATATTAAAAGCAGCAAGAGAAAAACAGTTTATTACCTACAAGGGAGCACCCATACGACTGTCAGCTGATTTCTCAACAGAAACGATGCAGGCCAGACGGGAGTGGCAAGAAATATTCAACGTGATGAACAACAAGAACCTACAACCAAGAATAATCTATCCAGCAAAGCTATCATTCAGAATTGAAGGGCAGATAAAGACCTTCACAGAGAAGAAAAAGCTAAAGGAGTTCATCAACTCCAAACCAGTATTATATGAAATGCTGAAAGGTACCCTTTTAGAAGAGGAAGAAGAAAAAGGTAAAAGACAAAAAATTATGAACAACAAATACACATCTGTCAACAAGTGAATCTAAAAATTAAGTGAATTAAAAATCTGATCAACAGAATAAACTGGTGAATATAATAGAATCAGGAGCACAGAAAGGGAGTAGACTGATAATTCTCAGGAGGACAAAAATCATAAAGCATCAAACAGACTGTGAAATGATAGCAGAAAGATTAAAGTTAGGTGAGGTAAATAAGTGATCAATCAAAGGACTTGTATGCATGCTTATAAACATAACCAATGATCACAGACACTGGGGGGTCGGGGTATGCCTGGGAGGGAGGGGGGACAATGGGGAGATATGTATAAAAAATTAATAAAAATTAATTTAAAATTTTTTTTTAAAAAAAAAAAAAGGAGAATTATCCAGAAGAAGAAATAAATGAAATGGAGATAAGGAAATTACCAGATATAGAGTTCAGAATAATGATGGTAAAGTCCTAACCGGTTTGGCTCAGTGGATAGAGCATTGGATTGCAGACTAAAGGGTTTTAGGTTCAATTCCGGTCAAGGGCATGTACCTTGATTGCAGGCACATCCCAGTAGGGGGTGTACAGGAGGCAGCTGATCGATGTTTCTAACTATCTCTCTCCCTCTCTGTTAAAAAAAAAAATCAATAAAATATATTTTTTTAAAAGAATAATGATGGTAAAGATGCTCAACAGCATGAGAAAAGACATAGGAATTATTAAAACAGAAATAAAGAATGACATAGCACAAATAAACAACACATTGGAAGGAATACACAGCAGATTAGGGGAAGATGAGGATAAAATCAGTGAATGAGAAGACAAGGTTGAAAAAAAAAATCACTCAAAACAACCAAAAAACAAAATTAACTATGGGATAACATGAAAATTAACAATATTCTAAGCAAGTGTGCCAGAAGAGCAGAAAGGAAAAAAGAGATAGAGAACATTTCCCTAACTTGGAAAAGGAAAAAGTCACACAAGTTCAGGAGGCACAGAGAACCCCAAACAAGAAGAACCTAATAGGCCCAAGCCCATACACATAATTAAAATGCCAAAAATTACAGACAAAGAGGGAATCTTTTTTTTTGTTTAATATATTTTTATTGACTTTTTTACAGATAGGAAGGGAGTGGGATAGAGAGTGAGAGACATCGATCAGCTGCCTCCTGCACGCCCCCCACTGTCGATGTGCCAGCAACTAAGGTACATGCCCTTGACCAGAATCGAACCTGGGACTCTTCAGTCCGCAGACCGACGCTCTATCCACTGAGCCAAACCGGTTTTGGCCAAAGAGAGAATCTTAAAGGCAGCAAGAGAAAAGCAAACTGTTACCTACAAAGGAGCTCCAATAAGGCTAACATCTGATTTCCCATTAAAAACTCCACAGGCTAGCCCTAACTGATTTGGTTCAGTGGATAGAACATCAGCCTGTGGACTGAAGGGTCCTGGGTTCAATTCCAGTCAAGGGCATGTACCTTGGTTACAGGCTCCATCCCCCATAGGGGGTGTGCAGGAGGCAGCTGACCAATGAATCTCTCATCAATGTTTCTATCTCTTTATTCTCTCCCTTTCTTTCTAAAAATTTAATTTAAAAATATTTATAAAGAAAGAGAGAGAGAGGAAGGAAGGAAGGAAGGAAGGAAGGAAGGAGAGAAAGAGGGGGAAGGGAAGGAAGGAAGGGGAGAAAGAGGGGGAAGGGGAGGAAGGAAGGAGAAAGAAAAAGAAAGAAAGAAAGAAAGAAAGAAAGAAAGAAAGAAAGAAAGAAAGAAAGAAAGAAAGAAGAAAGAAAGAAAGAAGAGAGAAAAAGAAAGGAGAGAGAGAGAGGGAGAGGGAGAGGGAGAGGGAGAGAGAGAGAGAGAGAGAGAGAGAGAGAGAGAGAGGAAGGAAGAAACTCTGTAGGCCAGAAGGGAATGGCACAAAGTACTCAAAGTAATGGGAAGCAAGAATCTGAAACCAAGATTACTAGATCCAGCATAGCTATCATTCAAAATACAGAACAAAAAACAGCTAAAGGAAATACATCACCACCAAGCTAGCATTACAAGAAATGCTAAAGGGGCCTTAACCAGTTTGGCTCAGTAGATAGAACATTGGCCTGTTGCCCAAACCAGTTTGGCTCAGTGGATAGAGTGTCAGCCTGCAGACTGAAAGGTCCCAGGTTCGATTCCAGTCAAGGGCATGTATCCTGGTTGCGGGCACATCCCCAGTAGGGGGCGTGCAGGAGGCGGCTGATTGATGTCTCTCTCTCATCAATGTCTCTCTTATCAATGTTTCTACCTTTCTATCCCTCTCCTTACCTCTCTGTGAAAAATCAATAAAATATATTTAAAAAAAAAAAAAAACATCGGCCTGCAGACTGAAGGGTCCCAGGTTCGATTCCTGTCAAGGGCATGTATCTTGGTTGTAAGCACAACACCAGTAGGGAGTGTGCAGGAGGCAGCTAATTGATGTTTCTCTCTCATCGATGTTTCTAACTCTATATCTCTCCCTTCCTCTCGGTAAAAAATCAATAAAATATATTTAAAAAGAAAAAAAGAAATGTTAAATAATGATAAAAAAGAAATGGAGAGAGAAACCTAGGCATACAGAATTAAGTACCTATCAATAATATCCTTACATGTAAATGGATTAAATTCCCCAATCAAAGGCATAGGGTAGCTGAATGGATACAAAAACAAATATATTTTTTTAAAAAAGAAGAAGAAAGAAAGAAAAGAAAGAAACAAAGAGAGAGGACTCAAATAAATAAAATCAGAAACATAAGTGAAGTAGTAACCACTGACAGCACAGAAATACAAAGGATTGTAAGAAAATACTATGAACAACTATATGTCATCAAGCTAGACATGTGGATGAAATAGACAAATTTCTAGAAAAAAAAAATCTCCCAAAACTGAATCAGGAAGAATCAGAAAAGCTGAATAGGCCAATAACAACTGATGAAATAGAAACAGTAATAATAATAAAAAAATCACAAGAAACAAAATCACAGGTCCAGATGGCTTCACATGGAGTTTTAACAAACATTCAAAGAGAACTAACACCTATACTCCTCAAACTATTCAAAAAAAAATCCAAGAGGAAGGAACACTTCCAAGCTCTTTTTTATCTATTTTGCTTTTGGAATTAGGATACTACAAAGAAACAGAATTATAGACCAATATCCCTGATGAACATAGATGCTAAAATCCTCAATAAAATATCAGCAAATCGCAGCTAGCAATATAGTAAAAAGATCATACACCATGACCAAGTGGAATTTATTCCAGGGATACAAGGCTGGTACAATATACACAAATCAATAAACATGATACATCACACAAACTGAAAGACAAAAACCACGTGATCATATCAATAGACGCAGAAAAAGCACTGGACAAAATCCAACACCCATTTTTTTATAAAAACTCTCAGCAAAGTGGGAATAGAAGGAACATATCTCAACATGATAAAGGCTATATATGATAAACCTACAGCAAACATCATACTCTGGGCAAAAACTAAAACCATTCCCCGTAAGAACAGGAATAAGACAGGGATGTCAGCTTTCACCACTCTTATTCAACAGTAGAGGCCTGGTGCATGAAATTCGTGCATGGGTAGGGTCCCTAGGCTGGCCAGTGATCAGGGCCAATTGGATCCTTCCGGCTGCCCCCTGGGCCTTCCCTCCTGCGGCTGCCAGCTGGGGCCTCCCATCCCTATCTGCCGGCTGTTGGCCAGGGCCTCCCTTCCCCCGCTGCTGGCTATTGGCCAGAGTTTTTCTTCATTCTATACCACCCCCTGGTGGTCAGCACATGTCACAGTGAACGATTGAACTCCCAGCCTTCTGGTCGAACTACCAAGGGGACACTTTGCATATTAGCCTTTTTATATATATTGAAGATAGTTCTGAAAGTTGTAGCCACAGCTGTCAGACAAGAAGAAATAAAAGGCATCCAAATCAGGAAGGAGGAAGTAAAACTGTCATTATTTGCAGATGGCATATTACACATAGAAAATCCTAAAGATTCCACTGAAAAACTATTAGATTTAATAAATGAATTTAGCAATGTAGCAAGATACAAAACCAACACCCAAAAATAGATGTTTTTTTTTAACACCCCAATAATGAATTCTTAGAAAGAGAAACTAAACAAACAATACCATTTACCATTGCAACAAAAAAGTTAAAATACTTAGGAACAAACTTAACCAAGGAAGCAAAAGACCTGTTCTCAGAAAACTACAGGACATTGAAAAAAGAGATAGAAGATATAAACAAGTGGAAGAATTACCGTGTTCATGGACTGGTAGAATTAACATAATTAAAATGTCCATACTACCCAAGGGAATCTACAGATTCAATGCAATCCCTATTAAAATTCCAACAGCATATTTCACAGATCTAGAACAAATACTCTAAAAATGTATATAGAACCAAAAAAGTCCCCAAATAGCCCCAGCAATCTGGAGAAAAACAAAATTGGAGGAATCACAATACCACATATCAAGTCATACTGCAAAACCACCATAATCGAAACAGCTTGGTGCTGGCACAAGAATAGGGTTAGAGATCAACGGAACAGAACAGAGACCCCGAAATCGATCCAATTAATACTTGTTAAAGGAGGCAAGAGGATACAATGGAGTCAAGACAGTCTCTTCAATAAATGGTTTTGGGAAAATTGAAGAGATACATGCAAAACAATGAAAGTAGACCACGATACACAAGAATAAATTCAAAATGGATAAAAGACTTAAATGTAAGTCGTGAAACCATAAAAATCCTAGAAGAAACGACAGGCAGCAAAATTTCAGACATGTCTTGTAACAATATTGCCTAACGCAGTGGTCGGCAAACTCACTAGTCAACAGAGCCAAATATCAACAGTACAATTGAAATTTCTTTTGAGAGCCAAATTTTTTAAACACTTCTTCTAACACCACTTCTTTAAAACAGACTCGTCCAGGCCATGGTATTTTGTGGAAGAGCCACACTCAAGGGGCCAAACAGCCGCATGTGGTTCGCAAGCCGAGGTTTGCTGACCACTGGTCTAAGGCAACGGAAACTAAGGAGAAAATAAACAAATGGGACTACATCAAAATAAAAAGCTTCTGCACCAGTAAAAGAAACCAACAAGACAAAAAGGGAACCCACTGTATGGGAGAACATATTTGGCAATGAAACATCTGATAAAGGGTTAATATCCAAAATACATAAGGAACTTATACAACTTAACAAAAGGAAAGACAATCCAATTAAAAAATGGGCAAAGAACTTAAATAGTCACTTCTCCAAAGTGGACACTTACATGTCCAAAAGACATATGAAAACGTACTCAAAGTCACTGATCATTGGAGAGGTGCAAATTGAAACAATGAGGCATCAGCTCACCTCTGTCAGAATGGCTACCATCAATAAGTCAATAAATGAAAGTTCTGGCGAGGATGTGGAGAAAAGGGAACTCTAGTGCACTGCTGGTGGGAACACAGACTGGTGCAGCCATTATGGACAACAGTATGGCGTTTCCTCAAAAAATTAAATATGGAACTGCCATTTGACCCAGTGATCCCACTTCTAGGAATATATCTTAAGAAACCCAAAATACCAATCAAAAAGAATGTATGCACCCTTATGTTCATAGCAGCACAATTTACAACAGCTAAGATCTGGAAACAGCCCAAGTGCCCATCAGTAGATGAGTGGATAGAAAAGCTGTGGTACATTTATACCATTGAATACTATGAAGCAGTAAAAAAAAGAATCTTACTCTTTAAGCATGGAGGGACCTGGAGAATATCATGTTAAGCGAAATAAGTAAGTCAGAGAAAGACAAGTATCACATGGTCTCACTCATAAGTGGAATCTAAGGAACAAAATTAACTGGTGAATGGAGCAGATCCAGAGACAAGGAAGCATGGAACAGAGTGCAGGAAATCAACCAAGGACTTTGTATGCACATATGCATGGCCCATGGACACAAACAATGGGCTGGTGAGGGCCTAGGGTGGGGATGGGGGTGGCTTGTAGGGTGCCAATGGGGAGAAAAGGGGGCATATGGCCTTTCAACAAGAAATAATTATTTTTTTAAAAGGAAAATAAAAAATTATTATTTTTTAAATGGAATTTCGATCTATAAAAAGGACTAAAAATAGTGGGTTAGTAGATGCGATTTTTTTCTTAGTATGTAAGATTCTTTCAAAGATAATTTTTAAAATAAATTTTTTATTTATTAATTTCAGAGAGAAACGGAAAGGGAGAAAGAGATGGAAACATCAATGATGAGAGAGAATCATTGATCAGCTACCTCCTGTATGCTCCATATTGGAGATCGAGCCTGCAACCCAGGTATGTGCCCTTAACCAGAATTGAACCCGGGACCCTTCAGTGCACAGGCCGACACTCTATCCAATGAGCCAAACCAGCCAGGGCTCAAAGATAATTTTTTAAAATAGTTGACTATTTAAGCAAAACTAGTAACAATGTATGGTGGAGTTTATAAGACATGTAAATAAAATGTATGACCACAATAGCATACAGGCCAGGAGAGGCAAATAGAAATATACTATCTAAGGTTCTTTGAGTCCATGAGAAGCGGCATACTATCACTCAAAGATTAACGTTGCATACTATAAACCAAAAACAGGTATCAGGAAACATTTTCTATAAAGGGCCAGATAAATATTTTAGAATGTGTGGATCATGTGTTCTCTCTTACCTACTCTCTTACCCCTGCTCTGCTGGGGTGATGCAAGGCAGTCACTGACATTACAATATAGAAATAGATGAACGAGGCTATATTTCAACAGAATTTTATTTATGGAGCCTGAAACTGGAATTTCATATGATTTTCACTGTTAACAAAATATTCTTTTTCTTTTTCAACCACTGAAAAATGTAAAAACCATTCTTAGCTCATAACCACACAAAAGCAGGTGACTGGCTAGATTCTGCCTGGAGGCCGGAGTCTGCCAACCCTGTCTTTCTGAGCAATCCCCAAAATGATAAAAATAAAAGAGTTAGAACTAATAAGCCAACAAAGAAATACAATGAAACAAAATGTATTCATTCCAGAAGAAGGGAGATAAAGAGGAACTGGGAAACAAAGAAGAGATAAGTAGAAAACTAATAAGATAATAAACTTAAACACACTTCAATAAGTAAACGTAAATGATCTAAATATTCTAACTAAAAGACAGACACTGCCCAGCCTGCCTCTATCAGGGTTGAGCGTGGATTTATGAACCAAGATGTCACGGTTCCATTCCTGGTCAAGGCCTATACCTGGGTTGACAGTTCGATTCCCACTGTGGGATAGGCAGGAGGCAGCAAGCAGATCAATGATTCTCTCTCATCATTGATGTTTCTATCTCTCCCTCTCCCTTCCTCTCTGAAATCAATAAAAGTATATTCTTTAAAATTAATAAATAAAAGGCAGACATTGTCACATTAACTAAAAAAAAAAAAAGCAAAACCAATCTATATGCTGCCTATAAGAAACTCTTTAAACATAAATATATTTTAAAAGGTTAAGAATAAAAGGGTGGCCCTGGCCTAGTTGGTCAGTTGGTTGGAGTGTTGTCCTGTACAGCAAAAGGTTACAGGTTTAATTCCCAGTCAGGGCTCATACCTATGTTTTGGATTTGATCCCAGTCGAGGCACATATTATGGGAGGCAACTGATCGATGTTTCTCTTTCTTTCTCCCTTCCTCTCTCTCTCTAAAATCAATATTGTTGGGTGAGGACTTTAAAAAGTAAAAATAAAAATATCCAAGGATGGAATAAGGTGTAGCATGCTAACACCGGTCAGTAGAAAAAAGCAGGAGGGAGTTTTTTTTTTTTTTTTAAATACATGTTTATTGACTTCAGAGAGGAAGGGAGAAGGGGAGAGAGAAACATCAATTTTGAGAGAAAATCAATGATTGGCTGTCTCCTATGTGCCCCACTCTGGGGATCAAACCCCCAACCCAGGCAAGTGCCCTGACCAAGAATCAAACCATGACCTCCTAGTTCATAGGTCAACGCTCAATCACTGAGCCACACCAGCCCGGCAGGAGGGAGTATTTTAATATCAAAGTAGATTTCAGAGCAATAAATAGAGGGTTATTTCATACTGAGAAAGAGATCAATGAATCAAGAGGACAGAATTATAAACATTTGTACCCTTGATAATAGTGTCCAATTACAAGCAGCAAAACCTGATAGAAATACAAGGAGAAATAGACAAATCCACAATTCTTATTAGAGATTTCAATAAGTTTTTCTCAATAATTGATAGAACAACTAGACAGTAATCATCCTCAAGGACATAGTGGAATGGAACACTGTACCCAACAACGGCAGAATATACATTCTTTTCAAGTGCACACAATATTCTGAACCATAAAACAAGTCTTAATAAATTTAAACGGATTCATCCCAGAATGGTATGGCTCAAGTGGATAGAGTGTCAGCTTGTGGAATGAAAGTCTCAAGTTCAATTCCTGTCAAGGGCATGTACCTTAGTTGCAAGCACATCCCCATTGGGCGATCAATATTTCTAACTCTCTATCCCTCTCCCTTCCTCTCTGTAAAAAAATCAATAAAATAGCCGAGACCGGTTTGGCTCAGTGGATAGAGCGTCGGCTTGCGGACTGAAAGGTCCCAGGTTCAATTCCAGTCGGGGGCATGTACCTTGTTTGCAGGCACATCTCCACTGTGGGTGCAGGAGGCGGCTGATCGATGTCTCTCTCTCATCGATGTTTCTGACTATCTATCCCTCTCCTTCCTCTCTGTGAAAAATCAATAAAAATATATTTTTTTAAAAAAATCAATAAAATATATTTTTAAAACTTCTTAGAAAAAAATTTTAAAGGATTCAAGTCATAAAAGTCTATAACCAGTCTACAATAGAAATGAATTAAAAATCAATAAAAGAAAGGTATCTGGAAAGTCTTTCAAATATCTGGAAACTAAATAATATACTTCTCAATAATCCACTGACCAAAGAAGAAATCAAAAGAGAAATTATAAAGTATATTGAATTTAATAAAAGTCAAAACAAAACATATCAGAATTTGTGAGATACTGTTAAAGCAGTGCTTGAGGAAATTTATAGCACACAACACCTATAACATAGAAGATTAAAGATTTGAAATCAGTGACACCCTTAAGAAACTAGAAAAATAAAAATGAATCAAACCCAAAGTAAGAGGAAGAAAGGAATAATGAAAGTCAGAACAGAGATCAATAAAATAGAAAGCCAAAGAAAATAAAATTAATAAAGCCAACCGGGTTCTTTGAAAGATCAATGTTTATTGAGTGCCACCTATGGGTTAGGTTCTGTTCAGTCGCTGAGGATATGCAGAAAACAATACACAAAAACCCCAGGTACAATCCCTCACTTGGGTCTTTCCAACATTGTTTTTTAATTTTGTTTTACCCTCCTACCCGGAATGCCCTCCCCAAATAATCTACTTGTCTCCTTATCCTGCTTGATTTTTCTCCAAAGAACCTAACTATCTCTGGCATTCCATGTTTCTGTCTTTTTCATTTTTGTCATTTTTTGTCTTTCTTTTCTTTTCTCTCTTACTTTGTGTCTTCCTGTGTCTTTTTCCTCTCTCTTTTTCTCTTCCTTTTTTCTCTCCCTTCCTGTCGGTCCTTCTGTCTGTATAACCAACCCCTCTCTCCAATGTACACTCCACAACGCATACGTTTTTGTTTGCCTTCTTCACTACCTTATCACCAGCACCTAAAACGGCAGGAAACGTGGTTGTGTTTGATGGATATTTGCTTAACAGATGAATCCCTGCGGTCATGGAACTTACACATTTTCTCTTTGAATGTGAGATGTGAAGGTTAGTGCTCAGAAGGTGGGATCCTAGTCAAAGACCAAGTAATTATTTCGGAAATCAAGTTCTAATGCTCATAAGTCAGGAGCGAAGGATCAAAAAATCACAAATATTTGTGAAGGTCAGAGGTCAGGAGGTGCCTGCCTGAGCTACTAATAAGGGTCTCGGGGCTGGAGTCAGGAAGGTCAAGTCCAGTTTGGGGATCGCTGGCAAGGCAGGTGGAATTGTGAGGATCAGTGTTCAGTTAAGGAGCTCAGAAATTATGGGTTAGGGTCAGGAGGGTAGGAAACTGACTTTATAAAAGATTAGGACTCGTGAGTTAGAGGTCAGGAAGTCAAGCATCAGAGTCAGATTTAGAAATGAGGGCAGCCTACGATTCACTCACGTGTCCCCATCCTCAGTTACGTAGCCAAAGACGAGGGGCGCCCACGACAGCCCTGGGCCCAGCTCCGCGCCCAATCCCGGTCCTCCGGGGGGCGCTGCATCTGGACCCAGAGAGCCCAGGCCACTGTCGCACCATTCGTCGGCATCCGCAGCTTTCCCCAAGCACGCGACCCCGGCCATGGCCATCCAAGTCTCAGGGGCCCCGTGGCCGCCGGCCAGTCACTGGGCTCTGCCTGGAGCTCCGGCGCTTCCGCCCTGCAGGGAATTCCCCAACACTCCCCCTGATCCAGCCAATCAGAGTAGGCTAAATCGCTCACGCTCCGCCCCATATCACCCCATGGCCAATCAGAGTTTTCCTGTAGACTAAGCCCTCTACCGGTTCCCATATTTTCCAGGCGCCCTTTGTCAACATGGCTACCTATCAGCGCAGGGCACTTTGGGACTCGTAGTCAGGGCCTCGCTTGTTTATTTTTATTATTATTTGTTGTTGTTGTTGTTGTTAATCCTTACCCAAGAATATTTTTCCATTGATTTTTAAAGAGAATGAAAGAGAGAAGGAAAGACAGAGAGAGCGATGTGAGAGAAACACATTGATTGGTTGCCTCCTGCACACGGCCTGGCGGAGAGGAACGTGCCCGTGCCCGGAATGGAACCCGGGACCCTTCGGTCTGCAGGCCCAGGCTCTATCCATTGAGCCAAACCGCTTAGGACTCGTTTGTTTATTCTCACCTACGAAGGGCGCGCCGGAGATTGTGGGAAAGCCTGTGTGCGGCCTCGCTGGCTGCTGGGAGTTGTAGTCCTCTGTTCTATCTCTGTCCCTACTGTTTCCGGTGCCGTCACAGAGCCGAGCAGTCGGTGACAGCCCCGAGGGCCCCCGCCCCAGGCTAATGGCCGATCCGGACCGTGAGTCGGGGCCTTGGTGGGAGGGTCGGGCAAGGCCGCGCCGGGGCCTGCCTGAGATCTGCAGGCCCCCGGGCCGAGGGCGGGCGAGGTGGGGCAGGAGATAGGGGCTGTATGGGGAGCAGTGGGGTTCTGGGGCCCTTGCTAAGTTATCCATATGGCTAGGTTGGTGGGTTTCTGGATCACGAGGTTTTAAGGGTCCGTTTGCTTTGTCTTCCAAGTTACTAATCATCGAGTGTTTCTCGCACCTTGGTTGTCAAGGACCCTCGTTGCTAAAGACTTAGGTTGTTGCTGTCCCGGTTGCTAAGGGTACCTGGTTGTTAGGGGGAATGGTAGGGGATCCCTGGTGTTCCCTCCTATCTCTTCCCTCTAGTTCCTGTGCGCCCCGCCGAAACAAACCATTCCCACCGCACCTCCTCTCACTTCCAGTCCGAGTACAGTATCTCTTACCTTTTCTCTTCCTTTCTAAACTTACCACTGTTTGTAAACCTAACCCTCCGTTAGTATGCGCGCTCGCGCGCGCGCGCGCGGACACACACACACACACACACACACACACACTATTATATCCGTCCTAATTCCTCCTAAGCTGCCCTCCATGCCTGAATCCTTTACTTTTTCCTCCCTCTACTAAATCTTCATGTCTAAGCCCCTTTGTCCCTCATTAACCACCTCTCCTCCCAGCACTCTCCACTCTGCTGTTCCCCACCCTTTCCTTCCCTCTACTGCCTTTTTACCTCCACCCCCATACACCAGTATAACTAGTTTGGTGGGTCTTCTTGCCCTGGCCCCCTGCTTGAAGCCCTTCATAACTCCTTAATCATTCCCCCCACTGTAACCACATCTGCTCCCCCTCCTCCCCCAGCCTCTGACCCTCTGGAGACCCAGGCAGGGAAGGTGCAGGAGGCTCAGGTGAGATGGGGGAAGGGTGGAGGGAAGGAGAGAGATGGGCTTGTTCCCACACCCCACTTCCCTGGGGGGAGGTGACAGAAGGGAGAGTTACCCCAGGGCCCTCAGCTCATAGCCCCAGTCCCTCGCCCCCTCCTCCCAGTTCAGCTTCCTGGGGAATGGTAGTTTCTGAGGGCCATCCGAGAAGGGTGTGCAGCCTTAACCCCAGGCCTGCACCCTTGAACTTTTCTCTTTCCTTGTTCCCCATCCCCAGTCCCTTCTGAACCTCATTTATGCTGCTCCTGGAAGAGACAGTCATCCCACTTGGTCCCTGAACTCATGGATCTCTTGGACAAGTGACTAGAAAATGACCCTACAGGGTGATTATGAAAATAGCTCCAAGCACTGTGTGAGCCCAGAGGAAACTATGGGGTCACAAATATTCCATTCAGTCCCTTATCTGAAGGGGCTGGTCTGGGAGTCATATTGAGGTAGACACATTTGCAGTAAAGAGTGACTTTAATTTTCTTAGGCAAGGTGAGAAATGGTGTTCCACACAGAGGGTGCAGCTAGTACAAAGATCTGGCAGCCTGGAAGAGTATTATATGTTCACTTGTAGGCGACCCCTGGTGCTGACTGGGGATGGGCAGCTAATTCTAGGCATGGCTGGCATTTATTTTATTGAGTACTTCAGCAGGGTAACTCTGCTTAGTGCTTTATGGGCATCATCTCATTTCAACTTCCCAGCATTCCTGTGGGAGTCAAGGCCTATTGTGGCCATTTTACAAACGAGGAATTTGAGGCATAGTTGTTAAGTATCCTGTTCTCTGTCCCTCAGCCAGAAGAGCTGGGAAGGGTTTGCAAGCCACAGCATGCTCACACTGCCTTCCAGATGCTTCGGTGAGAGGTAGACACAGAGGCCTGAAAGCCCTGCGAACACCTCTAGCTCCCACACGCTGGGCAAGGCCCTTGAGTCCTTCCAAGGAGCCTCACTGTCTGCAGCCTGAAAGAATGCCAGGCTTCCATCTCCACCCCAGCAGCTAAATTGCTGCCAGTTGTAGGCGATGCAGAAGCTGTGATGAAAGCACCTCACTGGTGCACGGCAGAGGAAGGACAAGAGCTTCCTGTCAGGGCTTCTTCCTCGCCTAGCTCCCAAAGTAGGGCCATTGTCAGAGAAAGGGGTTTAATGTTAAAAAGGATCCTCAGTCTCAAAGAGAGAGATTTGAGGGCTTAAATTACAGCATTGTCCATAATGGGGCAAAACTGGAAACAGCCCAAGTGGATATCAGTAGACAGGTTAAGTGAACTACAATGCAACACTATGCAGCTGCTTAAAAGAATGAGGTGGGTCTATAGTATCTTGTTCTGCAGAAGAGCAGCATTGTGCTATGATATGACCAAGCTCTGAGAAAGTAGGTTTCATATTCAGAGCGATAGGGGAAAGGGGTTTCAAGCAGGAGAGTGAGTTGGTCAGATTTGTTCTTACCATTGCAGGGCCCAGCCCTGGTCCAGCACACAGGTCTTCTTCTTTCAGTGGTGGTAGTGCTGGAGCTCCTGCTGGGTGCCAGACCCTATTCTTGGTGCTGACATCCAGTAGTGAATGTGAAAAACTCCTGCCTGTGGAGCTAACATTATGGTGGACCTTGTAGATGTTGGTGATGAGATTATTAGACTGGAAGACACCCAAGAGAAGAGCTTGTAAAGTGGAGGGGAGTGGGCCAGCCCAGACAGGCCATTACATGGAGGGTAGTGGGTAGATCAGAGGTGGATACTGGGCTGGGAGCTTAGATAGGAGGCTGGGACAGAGCCCCCAAGGGAAGAGGACAGGTGGAGCACTGAAGAGGGGACACATTATGGCAGGAGGGCGGGGAAGGAAGGCTGGATACATCTGGCAAACTGGGAGACGGAGGCTACACTGAGATGGGGCCCAGGAAGAGGAACAGGTTTGGAGAAGATGCTGAGGCCAATGTGGGACACAGTGGGTGTGAGGAGCCTTGGGTCCCTTAGAGACAGGTGTCCAGGAGGCCATGGGAGCCTTGGATCAGAGAGGAGGCATCATCAGTGACTGGACCAAGGTCATTGGCATGGATGAGGCAGGTATCCCAGCGAAGGTGGAGAGAGGAAGCAGGCAAGGCCCAGGATCTGCAGTTTGGGAGCCTGGCTAAGGGGAGGAGTGGATAAGGAAATGGAGGAGTTGGAAAGGCAGTACCTGGGTTTCCAGCAGGAGGACTGAGGACCAGAGGGCGAGGACTGAAGTGTTTCACGGGCATTATTACATTATTCTGGAGTGACTCTGGTGAGGAGGGCTGCAGGAGTGCTGGTGCAGGTGCATGCTACAGGGTACAAGAGGGGATGCAAGGGAAGAATGTGGATTTGGCACATGAAATAGCAATAGTCAGAGCTGTCTAAGCACCTCACATAGATTAACTCATTTCATCTCATCATAGCCCACTGAGGTAGCTGCCCTCTGACATCCAACTCCAAGATGAGGAGCTCTGACACTCAGAAAAGCAAAGTCACTCCTATGAGATTACACTCTTTGGGAAAGACAGGCCATGTCCCCCGTGCAGGCAGCCTGCCCCAGAGCCCACACACTGGCCCCCAGAGCTGTCCCTCCACCACAGCCCCTCACTTCCTTGGGCCCATATCCCAGCCCAGAGCCTTTCCCAAAACTGGGGTTTCACCCCACCCCCCACTTCCTAATCCCACTTCTTGGGCTTGGCCACCCTACCCCTACCCCTTTCAGGATTCAGATTCAGACACTGAAGAAGGAGCAACTGGTGGAGAAGCAGAGAGTGAGTATCTTCCTTAGGAGCCTCATTCTGCGGGGACTGAGGTGTGGGCAGTTTAGGGCAGGGGTCTGGGTGATACTCCTCAGCTCCATCAGGGATGACATTCAGGTACGTAATAATGGGTGCAGTGTCAATGCCTGGTGCCCGCTGGCTGGATCCAGCATGGAGCCTTGAGTTGGGGGAAGGCAGGAGATCCCTGAGCTGGGACAGGGTTGCTCTGGGCCTCTGTGCACCCAGGCTGAGTGCCCACTGTTGTCTCTCTTCTTTTTGGCCAGTGGACTTCCTGCGAAATTTATTCTCCCAGACGCTGGGCCTAGGCACCCAGAAGGAGCGTCTGCTGGACAACCTAACCCTGGAAGGGGTAGCCCACTACATGCTGAGTGAGCG
The DNA here is from genome assembly GCA_011751065.1 of Lasiurus cinereus. Taxonomy (NCBI): domain Eukaryota; kingdom Metazoa; phylum Chordata; class Mammalia; order Chiroptera; family Vespertilionidae; genus Lasiurus; species Lasiurus cinereus. The sequence continues at coordinate 2,133,329 of JAAGEH010000370.1, forward strand.
CTGTAAGTCCTTCCCCACCTGCACCGGGCCATGCCCACCTCCTGGCCCCAAGTGACTTCTTAGCCCCTGGCTACTTGAACTATTCACAACTGTTGTCTGCAAGTAAGAAACCCAATTCAAACTGGTTTATACTAAAAAAGGAGGCTGTTCAACCCTTAACTAAAATCCAGCTTGAAGCATGGCCTGGATCTAGGGGCTTCCATATTGTCAAAAATCGTCACCCTCTCTGGCACTGGCTTCTGGGGTAAAGGTAGCTCTTGGCAACTCCAAATGCAAGTTCCACCATCCTTACAGCTCCCACTAAAGAGAGCATCTTTCTCCCAGTGGTTCAAGCAGAAGAGCAGAGATTGGCTTCAGTTGGGGCAGGTTGGGTCACGTTCTTACACCAAACTAATCACCATGGGTGATTGACCAGACCTGGGTCACATCTCTGTTGCTGAACTAATGACTGCATTTTGATTGGCCAGTCCTGTTTGATAGAATGAAGATGATAATAGTTTCCTTATAGAGTTATTAGGGGTTAAAAAAATAATAAAAATGTAAATGCCTGGGATAAGACATGGAGCATAGCAAGAGTTGTGTAAGTGTTCCCTGTGATTATTAATTATTACAGGAAGCTTCTTTCAGCTGTGGTGTACTGTAAGTGCCTCTTTACTGGGTCACCATGTAGTTTATATTTCTTGCTCTGAGTTGAAGTTACCCGAGTCTGAGAAACCAAGTCCTCGGCAGTCCTCAACTAGAACAATCAACCCTTTGAGGGTCCTGAACAGACCTTTGTTGAGGACATCTTCTCCAGTTTCCTTGTTTTCCAGCTGCTGCCAGCTCCCTCCTCGGGTAACCAGTCTGCCACCCTGAGCTTCCCTCTCCTGGATAGGCCAGGCAGCTGGCTATAGCCAGCTTCTGGCTCGGGTGGGTGGGCAGTGGCTACAGTATTCCTCTGTCCTCCTGCACCTGGATTTTAGGATAATGGGCCTATGAGGGGATAATAATAAATAATAACAGGTAATTGAGTCCTCACTGTTTGCCAAGTGCTGGGCCAAGCACTTGGGCCAAGCTTCCTCTCATTTGATTTTCACATCATTACACCAGTGAGGTCATGGACAGAGGAGGAAACTGAGGCACAGAGAGGTTGTGACTTGGTGCAGGGTCACACAGCTAGTTAGAGGCAGAGTCAAGATTCAACCCCAGGCCCTATGAATCCAGAGCACAGGCTCCTTCCCCCATTGCACCCCCCTCCCCCACCGCCTCTGCTGTCCTCCTTTGGACAGGATATCCCAGAGGTGCCTGGCTCACAGGGCTTCACTTGTGTCTGCCCATCAGCTAATGATGCCAGAGCTTCATGGCAGGGCTGCCTGCCAGCCAGTAGCTAAAGAGGCAACTGGGTGATTGTGAAACGATTCGACCCCTATCATGTCTTCCTATCTTTTTTTCTGAAAGCTGGTAAATATAGGGGAACAAAGTGCTTATAGGTATACAAATCATGGGTCTCAAAAAATTTAATACAATTGGTTCAAGAGTAATAGCAAACATATACACAGTTTACCCTTGAACAACACAGGTTTGAAATGCAGGGTCCACATATATGCAGATTTTTCTCAATAAATACTATAAATGTATTTCTTCTTCCTTATGATTTTCTGAATAATTTTCTTTTCTCTAGCATACTTTATTATAAGAATATAGTATGTAATAAATGTAACATACAAATATATATTAATTGACTTTATGTTATAGTTAGTAGTTAAGTTTTAGGAGAGTCAAAAGTTATACATGGATTTTCAACATGCTGGGATGGAGGTGGGGTCATCTCTATTAAACCCCCACATTGTTCAAGGATCAACTGTATAGTGTTTGCCCAAAGAGTAAATTCATTCTCTCAACAACCCTGTGAAATCAGTACTGTAATTATGCCCATTTAACAGCAAGAAACTGAAGTCAGAGTAGGGATCTGAACTGAGACGTCCTGATGGTGAACAGGAGAGCCAGGATTTGAATCTGTTAACCACTCTCCTGTTCATCAGGTCTGAGAGTGGCAAATCTTTGGTCTTCACCTGAAAATTGCCAGACTAATGTGTTTGATTACAGAGGAAAGAAATAGGTGGATTCAGGATTGTGTCCAAAAGATGAGGTCCTGCCAGAGATTTTTACAATAACCGATAACTCTTCTGGGGGAAAACCCTCAACCCTAGCCTCCTCATTAAGACCTAGTTTTGGCCCTAGCTGGTTTGGCTCAGCAGATAGTGTGTCAGCCTGCTGATTGAAGGGTCCTGGGTTTGATTCTGGTCAAAGGCACATGCCTGGGTTGCGAGCTCAATCCCCATAGGGTGTGTGCAGAAGGCAGCCAGTCAATGATTCTTTTTCATCACTGGTGTTTCTATCTTTCTCTCTCTCTTTCACTTCTGAAATCAATATATATATATATATATATATATATATATATATATATATATATGTATATATTTTAAGACCTAGTTTTGTCTCAGCCAGCTGGTGTGGCTCAGTGGTTGACCATTGACCCATAAACCTGGAGGTCACCACATTCCTGGTCAGGGAAGATGCCTGAGTTGCAGGCTCGATCCCAATAGGGGGCATGTAGGAAGCAACCAATCAACCAATGTTTCTCATTGATGTTTCTATCTCTATCCTTCTCCCTTCCTCTCTCTCTAAAAACAATGAAAACATATTTTTTTAAAAATCTAGGTATGTCTAGGTCTAGTTAGGGGCAGAAGCTTCTCTACAAGTGGCCTTTTCTTGGCTAAGTTGGTATAATATCAAACAGATTCTCTGTCCTCATACTGGCTCTTCCACCAGTCAACTGTGTGACTACTTCCCCTCTCTGAGCCTTGGTTTCCTCATCTGTAAAATGGGGATATTAACACCACCTGCCTCAAGATGGTTGGGAGGACCTTCATGCTTCTGAAATGTTTGCCCAAGGCCTGGGACCAAGTGAACAGTGTCAAAAGCTATGATAGATGGTGTTATTTTGAGACCAAGCAAACCATGTCATATGATGTATAAACTCTCTTCCAGGTCGCAGGGTCATCTGTTTGGTGGGAGCTGGAATTTCCACGTGTAAGTGCCCCCTCCCCCTGGTTTGGGGTAGCCCCTTCCGGGGCCAGGGGGGAGCCGTATCTAGGCCCTCTCTTGGAAGAGTCACTGTGGTATAGATGGGGCCCAAGTCCCTGATGGATTGCTCCCTCCTCCCCCAGCCGCGGGCATCCCTGACTTTCGGTCCCCATCCACGGGCCTCTACGCCAACCTGCAAAAGTACGATCTTCCCTATCCAGAGGCCATCTTTGAGATTGGCTACTTCAAGGTATGTGCAGGGAGAAATGTCTGCAATGATGGGAATAGGGGATGGAATGGGGTCATCTGCTCTCATGTCACCAGGGGCATCTGGGTGCCCACCTGTCTTTCACTTTCTCTCCCACAGAAACATCCAGAGCCCTTCTTTGCCCTCGCCAAGGAACTCTATCCTGGGCAATTCAAGGTGAGCTCTTTTTTGCCAGGGAGGACAGGAAAAGTTGGTGGACAGCGGGCATCGGAAGGGCCACTTGGGCAAATACAAACTGGTCATTAAGTACATGGGCTCTGACTCCTGATCTTTCATTTTCTGCTCTTTTGTTGTTGTTGTTTTTCATCTTTACCTGAGGATATTTTTCCATTGACTTTTAGAAAGAGGAGAAGGGAGAGGGAGAGACTGAGAGAAACATCGATGTGAGAGAAACACATTGATTGGTTGCCTCTTACATGAGCCCTGACCGGGGCTGGGGATTGAGCTGACAACTGAGGTATGTGCCCTTGACCTGAATTGAACCTGGGACCCTTCAGTCCACAGGCCAAGACTCTATCCTCTATGCCAGTGGTTGGCAAACTCATTAGTCATCAGAGCCAAATATCAACAGTACAACGATTGAAATTTCTTTTGAGAGCCTAATTTTTTAAACTTAAACTTCTAACACCCCTTCTTCAAAATAGACTCTTCCAGGCCGTGGTATTTTGTGGAAGAGCCACACTCAAGGGGCCAAAGAGCCGCATGTGGCTCACGAGCTGCAGTTTGCTAACCACTGTACTAAGCCAAACCAGCCAGGGCTTCCTGCTCTTTTCATCTTGAGCCTCAGTTTTTCCATTTGTAAAATGAAGCTGATAATATTATATGAAAAGGGTTGTGAAGCTTAAGTGAGTTAAAAATATGTACAAAAGCCCAGTCTGTGGAGACAGGCTGCTTTTGTACAAACCCCAACTCTAAACTTGGCAGCTGTACGACTTTGGCAAGATAATCAGCCTCCACGTGCTAAAGTTTCCTCATCGGTGAAATGGGGATAATGATGGTCTGTGCCTCACAAGGTCAATGTAATGATTCCATGAGGTAAAAAAGGCTCAGTGCCCAGAACAGTGAGCAGCACGTGGCGATGTGGGGAGCCTTCTCTGTTACTGTCATCATTGTTACGATTGCTCCCCTCCAGCCGACCCTGTGTCACTACTTCATCCGCCTGTTGAAGGAGAAAGGGCTGCTCCTGCGCTGCTACACTCAGGTAGGCGGGGCTGTGGGCATCCTGGGAGGAGGAGGAAGGCTGCCTGTGCCCGGGCGCCCCGGTGGGAAAAGCCCACGCCGCTGCTGCTTTGTCCACACACTCAGGCCTGTGGTGACATGGCAGCGAACTCCTCTTCTCTGAGCCACCCTACATGTATTGAGAAAGGACCACGTGCCTGAGGGGAGGGGACACCATACACCATAGATTTCATAGATTTTCCAGCAGATGATCCCAGAATGACTGGATCTGACAAAATCCGTACACCATGTCAGTATCCTAGTGGGCAGATGTAGTGTCTTAAGAAAGGGGCATCCTGCCCTGACCAGTTTGGTTCAGTGGATAGAGCATGGGCCATCCCCTCTAGGGGATGTACAGGGGGCAGCTGATCGATGTTTCTCTCTCATCAGTGTTTCTAACTATCCCTCTCCCTTCCTCTCTGTAAAAAAAAACACAAACCAATAAAATATATTTAAAAAAGAAAAAAAAAAGAAAGGGGCATCTTTTTATAATTTGCACAAAAGCCTCATATGTGCTATGGGTTCCTGGTTTATACATGTCAGGTGTTGAGCCTAGGGCCTCAGCCTGGGGTACTCAGGCAAAGACGGTCACCTTGTTGGCTCCTGGACTTCTGGGATCTCATACTCCTAGCAGTAAAAAATGTTTAGGCCTCTACCTTTGTTTTATGGTTATGTATTGAAATTACATGATATCATGCATGCTATAAATTATACTATCCTTCTGAACCCCAGATTATAAAATAGAGAACACATGAATATAAATAGGTATTCTAATATTTCCTTCCTACACCTGGCAGTTTGGAGCCCGCAGCCTCAGAAACTGCCACCAGGGGGAGGATGAGTTCTTTGTAGGTCCAGATTTTGCTAATGGGATGCAAGTGCTTCTGCCTAGAGCTGGTAGTGTGATGGGGAAGGGGACAGTCATCTCCTAGGAGAGGCCCGGCTCAAGGTACACCTGACCTTTCTTCCCAGAGAGTCACCTTTATCCACGGATGTGGCGCAGACATGATGCAATGGCTCGTCTGAGCCAGTGCCCTCCTTGCGTAACTTCGTGGACTCCTCACCTTGGCCTTGCTAGCATCCCTGTGTGTCAGCTTCTGTCACAAATGTTTACTGAGTGTCAACTGAGTGCCAGGCCCTGCTGGCAGCAAACAGAGCAGACTCGCGGCATTCCTGAAGCTGACAATAATGTAGGGAGACATCATAGACAAGATGCATAAGTAGTTTATGTACTGTGGCAGATGAGAGTTCTGTGGAGTAGGTTTAAGCAAAAGGAAAATCTGAACCTGTGTGTGTGGAGGGTGGAGTGTTGTTGTAAAAAGGTATCAGGAAGGCCTTACTGAGACATTTAAACAACGACCTAAGGGAAGGAACCATGGGATTATTTGGGGGGACTGCGTTCCAGGCAAGGGAACAGCCAGTGCAAGATCCTGAGGGAGACCACATTTGCCGTGTTCAAGAGCTGGATCTGAGTAAGCAAAGAGGACAGTAGTGGGAGAGAATGGAGGAGTTGAAGTCAGGGAGGTGCCAAGGGCAGACCTTATGGGGCCTCTGGACTGAGCAAGATGGTGCCACAGGCGGGCTCTGAGGAAAGCGGGGCTGAGATCAGGTGTCCCTCTGGCTGCCTGTAGGAGTTAGACTGTGGGCACAGTACGGAGGGGGTTACAGAGACCAGGGAGGAGGCTGCTGTGATGGCTTAAGCAGGAGAGGATGAAGGCTGGGCCACGTGAGGGCTGTCAAGGGGAGAAGGGACAGGTTGTGTTCAAATTATTACATTTGTTTCTCTTTTTTCCCCCCATAGCTCCCCTCCAACCGGCTCCCAACCCTCCTTCTGCCCTTACCTCCCCCCACATTGTCCCCATCCATAGGTGTATGATTTTTGTCCAATCTCTCCTTGCACTTCCCTCACCCTTTTCCCCCTGAGAATTGTCAGTCCACTCCCTTTCTGTGCTTCTGATTCTATTATACTCACTAGTTTATTCTGTTCATCAGATTTTTAATTCACTTTATTTTTAGATTCACTTGTTGATATATATGTATTTGTTGTTTATAATTTTTATATTTACGTTTTTCTTTTTCCTCTTATTAAAGAGTACCTTTCAGCATTTCATATAATACTGGTTTGGTGTTGATGAACTCCTTTAGCTTTTTCTTATCTGAAGTTCTTTATCCGACCTTCAATTATGAATGATAGCTTTGCTGGGTAGAATAATCTTGGTTGTAGGTTCTTGCTATTCATCATTTTGAATATTTTTTGCCACTCCCATCTAGCCTGCATAGTTTCTGTTGAGAAATCAGTTGACAATTGTATGGGTGCTCCCTTGTAGGTAATGAATTGTTTTTCTCTTGCTGCTTTTAATATTCTCTCTTTGTCTTTTGGTCTTGGTATTTTAATTATAATGTGTTTTGGTGTGGTTCTTTTTGGATTCCTTTTATTTGGGGTTCTGTGTGCTTCCTGGACTTGTAAATCTATTTCTTTCACCAGTTGGGGGAAGTTTTCAGTCATTATTTCTTCAAATAGGTTTTCAGTATCTTGCTCTCTCTCTTCTTCTGGCACCCCCATAATTCTGATGTTGGTGTGCTTGAAGTTGTCCCAGAGGCTCCTTACACTATCTTCACATTTTTAGATTCTTTTTTCTTCTTGCTTTTCCAGTTGAGTGTTTTCTGCTTCTTTGTATTTCAAGTCTTTGACTTGATTCTTGCCTTCCTCTAGTCTGCTGTTAGGTCTCTGTATAATATTTTTTATTTCAGTCAGTGTATGTTTAATTTCTAGTTGGTCCTTTTTCATCTCCTCTTGGGTCTCGCTAAATTTATCCATCTTTTCTAGGATATTATTGAAAAACCTTATAACTGTGGTTTTGAACTCTATATCCAGTCATTTGTTTTCCTCCATTTCTTTCATTTGTGATCTGTTCTTTTGTCTCCACATTTTCACTATGCCAGGAGAACTTCTGTGTTGGAATCAGCCTTATGATACAAGACTTGCAAAACTACAAAAGCCTCTCTGTTCAGTTCAGGTTGGGCGGAGTCTCAGAGCTTAGCAAGCAGCCTTGGCTTCCAGACAGCCCCGCCCTACGCGGCCCCTGGGTCTCAAGTGTCTCTTGGTAATCGCTGCAGCCAACCATCTCTGTGCACACGCACTTGCGAGTCTCTAGACCTCTGCCTTTCCGGTTCCCTTGTGCTCTGGGACCCGTTGAGTCTGGGTCCCCAGGGTCTCACCCGAAACTGGGGTTCAGTGCAGTTAGAAGTGGCACAGTTGGGAGGCTCTGTCTCCCGCCCACTAGAGAAAGCCAGCGGCACAATCAGCAGCCTGTCTTCTGCGCTTTCTTGGCTCCCCTAAATTTCCGTGTACTCCTCCCTTTTCACAGTCCAGACTCCCCCAATGTGAGTCTCGCCCGGAACTGGTGTTCCGTGCCGTAAGATAAGGGGTTCAGTGCAGTTGAAAGTCTCCGTCTCCCTTCTGCCAGAGGAAGCCAGCCAGGTACTCTGCTGTCAGTCCTCTCCAGGCGCGCGTCTCTGTACCTCAGCTTTTTGCAGCTCCTTTGGGTCTCTGTGAGCCCTTCTCTTTCCTTTTAGTTGTAGAATTTCCACTCAGCCAACTTTCCTGTGGTTCTGGATGATGTCCGTTCTGTCTTTTAGTTGTAGTTTTGAAATTGTTGTGTGAGGCAGCAGTTTAGGTGTTCACCTATGCCGCTATCTTGGTTTCTCCAAGGTCAGGTTATGAATCCATTTTGAAACTTGAACCAATAGGACTTGTTGATGGAGTAGATGTGAAATGATTCATGAGAGAGAGGAGTCAAGGATGACTGGACAGCTCTCAACCTGGGCACGTGTTGCTTTTTACTGAGATGGTGGGAGGTTGTGGGGGTGGAGGGCAGAAGAGGAGTTTGCTTTGAGGCCTATTGAGGTTGAGATGCCACGTGGAGATATAGACAGAGGGTTGGACACAGGAGTCTGGACTCAAGCCGGAGGGGCGGGGTATAAACAATGTTTAAACTCACCAGACAGGATGTGATCACACGGTTCCAGCCTGAGAAGCCCAGGTCCAGGACGAAGTGCCCATCAGAGCTGCTCAGTGGGCTCACTTCCCAGCTCTGCAGAGGCAAATGTTCCTGCCTTGACCATGAAATATGGCAGCTGCCTCCTACTTTTAGCCAACATGAATACATTCTGGGGTCAAAGTGTATTCTGCAGGTATTCCCCCTCCAGTTGCAATATTTAATGCATGAAATTTAACTATACATAATATTCAAAATGACATACTACCTAAAATAGATAAAGGTGAGGAAAAAATCTTTCTATTCTCACATTACATGAAATCATTTTTTTCACTTAACACCATCTTCCTTGATCTCAGCCACTATTTGAGTCACTGACCCAGGTTCCTGGAACACATTGTCTTCGCTTCTTTCTGAATTGTGATGACGCAGCAATTCTGAAGTGACATATGCAGTTTTTATCTAAAGGCACAAGTATCCACTCAAATGTGAGAACAATTGCCCTGTTCACCTAAAGTCACTTGATTGCCACAGCAACACGTTCTTTGAAATATTGGCATTTGCACTATACATACGGTTTGGACTTGTCTTTCTTCCTTTCAACCAATTTATTTGCCTCTCTTTACTTCTCTTTCACTGGGCAGCCAAAAGAAGGAAATCCTTTGTTAGCACAATTCATTGGTCTCCCGCCTCAGCTCGCATTTTGGTAATACACAGCCATACTTGTGTTTTATTTTTATTACAAGTATTTATTTAAGCCAAACATGGGATGGGAGCAAGATCTCAAATGTTCCCTTAACTTAGCTTTCTTTCACTTTACCTCTTGTCTGAAAGACTCTTCCATATTCACACCCACATAGCAGCTTCATGCTTTTTATTTTATTTGTTATTTTTTAAATATTTTTTATTGATTTTTTACAGAGAGAAAGAGAGAGGGTAGAGAGTTAGAAACATCGATGAGAGACATTGATCAGCTGCCTCTTGCACGCCCCCTACTGGGGATGTGCCTGCAACCAAGGTGCATGCCCTTGACCGGAATCGAACCTTGGACCCTTCAGTCCGACGCTCTAACCACTGAGCAAAACCGGTTTCAGCAGCTACCATTAGTGATATGTCTAACAGGGACACAATGTTTTAAAACAAAAAGGGAACCTTGGTTCAAAAATCAGATTTCAGGTGAGAATCCTAAAAATTGGGAAGAGCTGCATCCTGGTGGCTTTTCCTGGGAGAATAGCTGGCTGGAGTTGAGTCGCCACTACCTACTCTCCAAACTGCTCACCCTTGCCCAGGGCACACCTCCCCTCCATGGCCTGTTTCTGCCAGGCACCAGGGCCACGTGGCAGTTGCTGTGCATCATCTCATGTTCCGTGCTTGTCCTTTGGGACAGAATTTCCTTGGGCCCAGCCCCAGCTTCCCTCCTGCAGGCCACTGATATTGGTTCTTTCATGTGCATTCTGTGGCAAGCAGATACACAAATTCTGATATATTGTTTTCACATCCTGTACACACTACCTTTGTGCTTTTTTTTTTTCCTTTTAACATAATGGCGAGATCATTTCCTATCAGTACGTACAGGTTGGCCTCATTCTTTGTTTTTGTTTCTTGATTATACATGGCGTCAAAGAATAACAGGCATTCAGGCAGTTCTGCATGCTATTGAGTTATTTGCACACACACACTGCTTATGCACAAGGGAGTCAATAGTAAGCTGAATCAAGCAACAAAAGCAAACTAGGATTCCCAGTAGAGAGGGGGAGGGAGAAAGCTGCAGAGAATCTGGGGACAGTGATTCTTGTCTGCATGTTTTGGGGGTAAGCTGATTTCTGGCAGGGAGAAGAGAGAGCAGTTGGGGCCATCTGCCCTTGAAAGGAACCTTTCAGTAGTCCATGGCATCTCCAGGAAACCTTGTCGGTTCAGCTGTGGGAAACACGTGACAGACCGACTCTGTAACATCTGCCAGTGTCCTAGGTCAGCACTGACCTTACAGGCAAACGAAAGCTGCTCCACAGAGGCTGCGTGTTGAGAGACAAATGAGAGCACAAATGTGTATGTGGGAGAGAATATCCTTGTTTAGTGAATAAGGAAAGTTTCTTTGTCTTAAAGGAATACAGTTAAGATGCTATCAGTGAAACAGACTGGTCAGAAACCTGGCTGCTAAATAGGGAAAGTGTGCTTAAAACCACATAGCCCCGCTGAGTTTTTTATTTCTGTTACTGCTTGGCCAGGGCTGCCACATAGAGCTGGACTCTTTGGGTCTCGCACAAGAACGCCCCATCTGAGGGGGCTCCGTTTACAATGGGCACATTATACATCATTTCAACAGATTTCTAGTAGGTGGCACTAAAGTGTGTGGTTCCAACAAAACAAAGGATATGAAAAATGGAAGCAAAGTGGCCTGAATTTGTAGAAATGCCATATGGGCCGCTGGTGGCCATGGGCCTGGGCTCATACACATTTGAGTTTGGACCCGTGCCTGTAAGCATCCGTGACTTTTACCCTTTCAGTGGCACCATCAGAACAAGCATAATTTTTAGACACACCCTGCCCCTTGCTTTCCCTACCTTCTCTCTCCCTGTCCCATGGGTTTCTCTTAGCTACAACTCCCTGCTCTGCCTTCTGTCCCTGAAGTGTGGGGTTCACTCCTGACCCTCTTCCCTCCATCTCTCTCTCCAGAACATAGACACCCTGGAGCGAGTGGCAGGGCTGGAGCCTGCGGATCTAGTGGAGGCCCATGGCACCTTCTACACATCGCATTGCATCAGCCCCCTCTGCCGGAAGGAGTATACACTCAGCTGGATGAAAGGTGAGGAGCTGAAAGTCATCCCTGAGGGCAGGCCTTCTGCCCGCTGTCCACTACTCAGCTCCAGAGACAGGGCCTCCCCCAGTGGGCACCTGTTCTGCCCTGCACAGCTGTGTGGCTCTTTTTAGTAGATAATGGCAGCCTCCAAAGATCTGAGGTAACAATGAGGTTCATTGCTCCAACATAACCTCACAGCCAGGTTATGATGGATGCAAGCTCCAGATCCAGGTCAGCCGTACAAAGAGACATGTAGCACAGGCCCCCAATGGTCACTCAGCCCCTGATGTCATGAAACCCTAGCTCTTTGCCCTTTGAGGAGCTCTGACCCTAGTCTACATGAGGTGCTCATCAAGGCAGCTGGAACTAAGTTCTCAGAAGAGCAGAAAGTCCGATAGAACTTTCTGAGATGAGGGAAACCTCCCATTTCTGCACTGTCCGGTATGGCAGCCGCTGGCTTCCTGTGACTGCTGAACACTGAAATGTGGCTAGTGGGACCAACGAACTAAATTTTAAATTTCATTCATTTAAATGTAAAAAGCCGTATCTGCTATGAAGACCATATGGGATAGCACTTATACGAGAAACACAGGACTCAATTAGCCCATGGGTTCAGGCGAGCAGAATCTATGGAATGTGAAGCTGAACACAGGCCTGGTCAGGGTTGAAGACTGGGGCTGCCCCTGGAGGTAGGGCTTGCTAAAGTCATAGTCCCCATTCATGTTAGGGTAGAGTGTCCAAAAAAAAAGGAAGAAATTTTTCAACCAACCCACATTTCTTGAATATAGCAAGAGCCTATTTCTGACATCCACTGTACAAATTAAGAAGTCACTTATTTCACCCATAAAAACCCACTTCTGACATTCTTTATACTGACTTCACAAAGCCTCTGGTGTCCGTAGACGATAAGAACAACACTTGTAGTAGGGCCTGTGATAAAATACCAGCTGACCATCCTTGGAGTGAGGAGGCCTGAACAGCCCAGCTGCATGCAGCTGGGGATGATACACAATTAACATTATCCCGTTATGTTCACTTACAGCAATATCTCATGCAGCACCCACAAAATAGGATACTGTCAATGCAGAAATGTTTTAAAATAAATGGCAGACATTAAAACAGTTCTCTAAATATTTGTTAAAGAAATGAATGAATAGTTGAATGAAAAAAAAAGAAGAAAAACAAATAGTTGAATGAATGAGCTAGAATTCTATGGGTTGCAAGTAACAGAATGATTTTCAAATTTCTTAATAAGTAATAAGGAGACAGACCAGCGTGGGTCTCTGATTGAGTGTCATACTGTGTACCAGGAGGTTGCTGGCTCGATTCCCAGTCAGGGCACATGCCTGGGTTGTGGACTCAATCCCCATTGTGGGGTGTGCAGGAGGCAGCCAATCAATGATTCTCTCTCATTATTGATGCTTCTATTTCTCCCTTTCCCTCTCTGAAATCAATAAAATTATACTAAAAAATACTAATCATAAGCAATAAGCAGCATAATAGTCACAGTATGGTGTGTGGGAGAATCAGTCACAGAACCCAAGTACGCCTAAAGATTTCTCCCCATCCCAGAATCATCTGCATATTCTTCCCTCTTATTCTGCCACCAGGCTTGGGAACACCAGGCCTCTCTGATCCAGGAGGAAATAGGGCTGCCTTCAAAGACCCTCAGACAAAACTTCACTCTTGACTCCAGTTTCCCCAGGTCGGGAGTTGGGGAGTCCAGAGTCCCCTTGTAAGGAGCAAGTGTCTGCTCATTTGTTGCCTCTTTCATTCAGTAGCTAAGCCTGTTGCTGGGAGCCACCCTTGGACTCCTGGGGCAAAAGGTAGGATAGGGGCAGTTCTCTGAGAAGGGGGGATCCCTTCTGAGCAGGTCAGATATCCAGGAGGTTCCCTGGTGACTGAGGTATATTTTTGTGGACAGTGAAGAAAGGGGCAGGGGAGGTAGCAGGGCAGGCTGCAGCCCCAGCCCAGAGCCACTCACCTCCTTCTCCCGTTCCCCTTCTTCACACCCAGAGAAGATCTTCTCCGAGGTGACTCCCAAGTGTGAGAACTGTCAGAGCGTGGTGAAGCCTGGTGAGCCTTGGGGCCAGGGACCAACCGAGGGAGATTTGGACTGCCCCAAATCTAATGCCAACTTGGAAACACCCCACCCCACTAATCCCTTTCCAAGGAGGCCATCCACCCACCTCTGTCCCCCTCTCTCCAGGGAGAGGGCTCTGTACCCTGGCCTGTCCCTGTTGCTCTATACCCCACCCAACCCTAAGGTCTGCCTTCCGCTACTTCCTGTACTCTGCCTCCCCCTGCTCATTGTCTTTTTCTGTCCTGTGTTGTCTGTCTGTCCATTCGTTTCCACCTCAGATATTGTCTTCTTTGGTGAGAACCTCCCAGCGCGTTTCTTCTCCTGCATTCAGTCAGTAAGTGTCTCCATCACCACCCTGTGCCCAGTCCATGTGGAGACCGCCTGGACCCTGCCTTGGGGAGGGTCACTTCCTCAGCTAGCTGTATGTGGGCTTGCAGTGGGGACTGGCACGGGGAGGGAGGGGCTCAGCCTCAGCTGAGGGTGGGGTCCTCATGGCTGTGGCCACTCCCCCTTCACAGGACTTTCTGAAGGTGGACCTGCTCATCATCATGGGCACCTCCCTGCAGGTGCAGCCCTTTGCATCCCTCATCAGCAAGTAGGTTGGGGTTTGGGCTGGGGGTGCTGGGGATAGGGGAGCCAGGACAGGTCCTCACTACTCAGTTCGCCATCCTCCCAGGGCACCCCTCTCTACCCCACGCCTGCTCATCAACAAGGAAAAAACTGGCCAGGTGAGTCGGCTTTTATTCACATCTTCTCATTCTTCCCTGCCTGCTTGATCTTCACATGGATCCCCATTCCTTCCTGCTGGCTGCCTCGGAATGATGGGACGAGTCTCTAGGGAACCCAGTAGTTCAGACCCTCAGCTCCGGACCAGGTTTTCCAGAATCCAAAGGGATTAAGTTCTGGGCTGCCCTGACTCAAATTCCACAGGCTCTGGGTCATTCAGAACCCTTTTGAGCAAGTGGCATAACCCCAACTCAAAGCAACTGAAGCCTAAACGCTTCCTGGGACTGAAGTGTCAGGGCAGCTGGAGCCATGGCCTTCTCAGTGTCATCGGAATCCTCAGCTTTGGGCTCCCTCGTGGAGAGTAATGTTTCTTCCTACAGACAAAATATGCCATGTGCCAGACGCTGTTGTAAGCATTTTCCCTGGGTTAACACACTGACAGTACAACCCAAGGAGTGGGTTCGATGATCATCCCCACTGCAGATAAGGGAACTGAGATTCCGAGAGGCCAGGTCACGTAAGCAAAGTCACAGAGCTGCGGTGCAAAGCCAGTGCTCTTATCTCTCCTCATATTGCCTCTTCCCTGCAGACTGACCCCTTCCTGGGAATGATGATGGGCCTCGGGGGAGGCATGGACTTTGACTCCAAGAAGGCCTACAGGTAAGGCCTGGATCTGCTGTGGGGGATGGAGCCTTAGAGGGACAGGTCTAAGGTGGGGGGTGGAGGGAGCGGGACATGAAGGCACAGAGACAGGGCCGAACTAGCAGGGGCCTGGGACAAGCCTGGGAGAGCTGACTCTCACTCAACCACAGGGATGTGGCCTGGCTGGGTGACTGTGACCAGGGCTGCCTGGCTCTTGCTGACCTCCTCGGATGGAAGGTGAGGAGCCTGGGCCACCCCAGCCCTCCCTGAGCCTAGTCCCTAGACCCCTGCCCCATGGGTTCTCTGACCCCCTGACGTGACCTCTGACTCCTGGAAACATTGTCCCCTGCAGAAGGAGCTAGAAGACCTTGTCCGGAAGGAGCATGCCAGCATTGATGCTCAGTCAGCGTCTGGGAGCCTCAACCCCACCACTTCAGCCTCCCCCGGGAAGTCCCCGTCTCCCCCCAAGGAGGAGGCTAGGACCACAGAGGGGGAGAAACCCCAGTGACACCTGCGCTTCCCAAGCAGGATACCCAGCTCCTTTGGGGGCAGTTGAGCCCAACCAGCCCTGGTCCTCCCTAACTTGCAGCTTTTGTCTGGGGAACTCAGAGCATTCCCTCAGTCTCATAACTACTCCCTCCTAAAACTGGGGTCCCAGCCCCCCTCACCCTGGCAAATCTCTAACATCTCCTGGGGGTTGAGGCATGAGCCGCCCATCTCTAACAGCCCAAAGCCTCTAACCACCCCAGAGGCAAGGATCAACCTCCTCTAGTGTCTAACTGCTCCCTGAGAGACCGAGAGGCCTCCAAATGTCTAACTGTCCCAGGACAGGGCCGTAGGCCCACATACTTTCAACTGCTCCCAGGGGCCTGTGGCCAAGTAGACAAAACTTAACATAACTCATCACATGAGGGGATTTGAGCCTGCAGACCGCCCACCTCTCTGTCTCCAATTCCCAAAGTAGGTGCTGGGCTTTCCTTCACTCAGGACCCAATTCCCATCAAAATGGGCAGATGATGTTGCCTATTGGAGACAAATTAAAAACAAAAAAAACTAACTACCAGCTGTCTGGCCTCGCTGTTGCTTTCTGTGGGCTCACAGGGAAGTAGCTGAGGGAGGGGGTGAGATCTTGGGCCACTTACGGAAACCGTGACATCTACAGGCTCTTCTGAGAAATAGAGCAAGGGGTGCCAAGCGGCTCTTACCCCTGGTCTTCCAATCATCAGGGTCCCTTTCTCCAAAGTCCTGTTAACTGAGGCCTAAGGCCCCAGAAAGAGGCAGGAAAGTCAATTTCAGATACACCTCCCCGCCCCAGCCCCACCTCTTCCCTCTACCCGCCTCCCCCTCCAGCCAGCTCAGCTTCCTCTCTGTGAAGAAACTCTTTCACTTCCTGCTCCTTCAGGCTTCCCCTCAGAGAACAGGTAGGGGCCCCCAGGGACCCAGCAGCTGGCATTGTTATCTCTCGCCCCCCCCCCCCCCCCCCCGTGCCTCCTTTGGTATTATTAAACAGCTCCCCATCCTGCTCTGCCCAGCACCAACCACCTCCTCCTCCCCATCTCATGGGACCCAGGTGAGCATCTGCCTCTTTCCTCCACCCCTCTTGCCTGCTCCTCCCTGGACAGGGCACCTGCTCTGGTTCCCCCTTCCTAACACCCTGGACTTCTGGTCAGCGGCCTGATTGATTTGTTAAGCTGTTTATTATCCATCTTCTCTACCCACCCCAAGAAAGATGGGTAACCCCTGAGAGCGGGCCTATTCTGTCCCCAGGCCACAGGCACCTAATTCTGGGCCTGTACTCAATATCTGTGGGATGCATGGATGCCTGCATACATGGACCCTACAGGGGAAATGTTCAAAAATGTCCACCTCAGCTAGTAACCTCAACTAGTAACCCACTATAGGACTCTGTACCTGGTTAAGAGTTGGGGTCCGATAGACAGATAGAGGGATGGCTATGTGAGAAAGCAAAGATTAAAATAATGGTAGAATCTAGGTAGTGGGCATATGAGTGTTCCCTATAAATTCTTTTCCTTTTATTTTCTTTTTTCTTTTTTTAAAATATATTTTATTAATTTTTTTACTGAGAGGAAGGAAGAGGGACAGAGAGTCAGAAACATCCCTGAGAGAAAAACATCAATCAGCTGCCTCATGCACACCCACTACTGGGGATGTGCCCGCAACCAAGGTACATGCCCCTGACCGGAATTAAACCTGGGACCCTTGAGTCCAGAGGCCGATACTCTATCTATGGAGCCAAACCGGTCAGGGCTCCATTTTTTCTTAATGTTTGAAGTTTTTCATAAAAATATAATAATAGGGCAACATTTGAGGGCCCCTCTGTGGTCTGGGAAGAGAGGAGGAGAGGAAATTGTATAACTTTTGTCTCGTGGAGCCTACGAAGCACTGCGTTTTGGCTAGGCTTGTTACTCAACTGGCCCATATTCACACGGCTGCACTAGACATTAAAACCTGAAATATTTCCCTACCATTTGGTAAATGCTTGTCATTTTGAGTCTTGCCCCTTCCCCTCACCTGAAGACATGCCCAGAGCACACCACCTGGCATGCCCAAAGCACACCGCCATCAAGTGGTGAAAGAATTCACACCTGGCACAGCAAGGATCCTTAGGTCCATTCTGATTGGTCAGGGTCTCTGCCATGTTGGTTGTAAATATTTTGAACATAACCTCTGAACTAGAGCAACCTTGAGCCTTATCTTCCTCCCTGCCAGAGGCCAGGCCATGGCTTGCTGGCCTCCCACATCCTGAGGATGGCCCAGCCAGAGGACCAAGCCTTGGCAGGCCCCACCAATGGGGAGAGGTGAGCACTGCTGGGCCTGGGGTATCCATCTCCTGCCCCTGGATTCAGAAACTCCTTCCATCCAATTGGTGTTCCCCACAGAACCCCTCACCCCATCCGGGACCCCTCACCCCTAGGCTTTCCTTCCCTGCCTTTGATCCCACTTCAGTGTCCAACTGCCCATCTCTGACCCCTGGTCTCCTGGATCCTGCACCTCCCAGACTGGTCCCATCACAGGAGAATGGAGCAGGAGAGACCTGCTTAGGGGTTCTCAGGACCCCAGAGCCACTTCTTCGACTGCAGAGGACCTGGGGAGTGTGGCAGATCCCAGAGCTGGATGCCCAGGCTGCGGGAGCCCTTTTGGAGCTGTGGCCACCCGGGGTGAGTACCTGGGGAGACCCTTTCTGACCCTCTCATGACACCGTGGACCAGTTAGAACTCCGCTGGTTGCTAGTGACATACACAAACAGGCCAAACCAAAAAGGCTACTTATTGATCCAAATGACTAGAAACCCCAGAATTTCAGGAATGCCTGGATCCTGAGTATCAGACAACTTATACAGTTCTCTTCATCCTATTTCTTGGCTTTGCTTTAAACTGTGGGGAGTTCTCAATGTTTTGGGCTGTGAGTAACAAATACTCATTCTATAACAGTTTAAACAGGCATTTATATTTATTTTTTAATACATTTTTATTGATTTCTGAGAGGAAGGGAGAGAGAAAGCTAGAAACATCAATGATGAGAGAGAATCATTGATCAGCTGTCTCCTGGACGCCCCACACTGGGGATCGAGCCTGCAACTCGGGCATGTGCCCTGACCTCCTGGTTCATTGGTTGATGCTCAATCACGGAGCCGTGCTGGCCGGGCTATTTCTTTTTGTTGTTGCAATTTTGTTTTATTAAGAGAAACATCTATGTGAGAGAGACACATTGATTGATTGCCTCCTGCACACTCCCCAACCGGGGATCTAACTCACAACCTAGGTATGCACCCTTGACTTGGAATTGAACCCACGGCACTTTGGTGTGTGCACTGACGCTCTAAGCAGCCAGGACAGCATTTATCTTTCTAACATAACCAGCAACTGCTGGCTCTAGTTTAGCAGCTTAAGTGGCATCAAGGGCAGCGTCTGCAGTTCTCTTGGACTTTCCCATAGTTGCCCAGTGGCTGCCCCAGATCCAAGCATGTATGTGTGTTTCAGGCCAGAAGGGAAGAAAGGAAGCAGCAGTTGCATCTGTTTCTTTTTATCAGCAAAAGCATCAGCCTTTACATGTGATTCCGAATAGATGGATGGGGCCAGCAGCAATATTTCCTAAAGCTCATCTAGGCCTTATACAGCCAGAGACAGGAAACCACTGACTATTATTCATCTTCTATGGCTGTGCATGTTAATGCCCTGAACAAAGTTGGGGGTCTGCAAGGAAGAGGGGATAGATTTGGATAAGATAACTAATGGGTCTACCATAGCTTCCCCCTTGAGGGAGCTCTCTCCTGATGGTGTCTGAGATGGCTGTCCCTAGCACAGCACCACATCTCAACAGATTAGCACTGCCATTGTAAAAAGAGGCTTCTTGCCCTGGGCAGTGTGACTAAATTGGTTGGGTGTTGCCAATGCTGGTTTAATTCCAGATTAGGGCGCATTCCCAGGTGGCAGGCTTGATCCCCAAGTGAGGAGGGTAAAGGAGGAAGAGGGGTTAATGTTACACTCCCACATCAGTTTCTTCCTCTCTCCCTCTCCCTTCCTTTCTGTAAAAATCAATAAACTATTTAAATAAAAATTAAAAGACCTCTTCCCAAAGAGCTTCAGTAAAATTCCTGTGGAAGATTCCCATTGGCTGAGCTTGGGTCACATGCCCATCCCTAAACTACTCACAGTGGTCAGAGAGCACTGTTATCCTATTGGCTAGCTCAGATCATGGACCCACTCTGAAGACTTCTGGGGAGTCAGCCAACACATTGTGGAGTGGGGTTCTTTAGAGGAAACTTGGAATGTGGAGCCCTAAATAAGAGAATAGATGCTAGGCAGGCAAAAGTAACACATCTGCACAAATCCTCTTCATGCTGACCTTTGTCTCCACCCCACAGAGTTTTCTGGTCACAGGACATGAACCCAACCAGGTCCTGGTGTTGAGGACAGGACCCTCATCAGAGGAAGTCAACACCTACCAGATCCAGAAGCTTCCTAGAGGTGAGGTGCCTATCCCCGAGTTTATAGTCAATAGCAAATTTATCATCAAGAATGGTCAACTTTACCTCCAAAGTATTTCCCAAATCTTCCCAGTCCTTTCTGCCTTCATTACCCTAGTCCGAGCCATCATCACCTTTTTCTCAGACAATTTCTGTAGCTTCCTCTCAGGTATCCTGTGCCTACCCTATGCTTCCCTGCAATACATTTTGGGCACAGCAGCCAAAGTAGTATTTCAGTCAATCAGATGTTAAACATTTCTGCCTTAAACTCTTACAGGATATGCAATATTCTTAGTTAAATAGTTAAACTCCTCATCACGGCTTATAAGGTGTTTCAGTAGCCAAGTTGCCCACCTCTCCATCTGCTGCCCTTCATTCACTCTGCTCCAGCCATACTGTACTCTTCTCTGTTCCTTGAGCACACTAAATGAGTCCTAGCCTCAGGGTCTTTGCATTTGTTTGCCCCAAACTAATGTTCTTCCTTGAATGATTGATTTAGTTTCCATCCTACAGACCTCTGTGGAAATGTAATCTTCCTTGACCACCACAGTTAAGATAGCCCTAGTAATTTTCAATTACTCTATTTTGTTTATAGCACTCAATACAATATACTTCACTTACCTTTATTTTTCTACTCATGTATTTTCTGTCTTCTTCTACTGAAAGGTAAGCCATAGGAAGGCAGTGATTATGTCTGCTTTTTGACAACTGTATCTCCAGTATTTGGGAATGAAAAGTGTTCAATAAATATTTATATATCTAATGAATGAATATTTGGTGGCATAAGTGGAATGCAAGCCTAATGACACAGAAAAATATGGGGACTCCAAAGAGTAGTAATTCCCCTGTTCTGAAGGTTCTTGGGGGTTTAGAACTTAGAGAGAGTCCCAGGCAAGAGGAGGCTGCCACCCCTCATGTTTTCTAACTTGTCCCTCCTGGCCCCCTCCCTAGGTGTGTCTCTGGAATCCTCTTACCTCTGCATGCCAGACCTTCCCCATCTCTTGGCCTTCCTGTCAGCCAGCAGGTACAAGTTACCCATCAAAAGGGCTAATGGGGATCCTTCCCTAAGACACCTTACCCACATTGTAGCTCCTACTTTTCTTTCTTCAGGGATGTTTTGCCCAGAACACTGCTCTTGCCCCCTCCCACTCTAGGGTCTGGGGAACAGCACACAGGTGAGGCACGGTTCTCTTCGGGAGGGAGAGACTAACTTTCTGCCTACTTGGTCCCAGAGGATGGCACTTGGCAGACCAACTACTGGGTTTGAGGGAGGGTAAGGAAGCGCGTCTGAGAGAGCTGGAGGCGGGACTCCAGGGCCTGAATAAGAATGAGCCAAGGCCTAAACCACAGCTCTTCCCGTTATAAGGCTGGGAACTAAGTCTCCTGGTGTACTGAAGGGACCAGGCAGGCCCTTGGACACCTGGGACACCTCACTTCTGCTGGCCCTCAGATACCCTGCAGAATGACAGTGTCCAACTCATCACCTCACAGAGGAGGATCTCTGTGGTGAACAGGCTCTACCTGGAGACCCACAGAGGGCAAGGGATGGTCTCTCTCCCAGAGACAGCTCCAGAAACTACCGAGAGGAGTGGTCCAGGTGAGCTGGGCAGGCGCGGGGTCCTTGAGATGAGGAAACTGGTGCTGCCGTTCCATGGAACCAACCCTGTTTTCACCTCCAGCCCCCAGGAGCACCGCCCCTCATCGCGTCTCTTGGGTGGAAGGTCCGTTCAGCCCAGAAGCACACCATCCTGGGCCAGCTCTGGCCAGCCTCGGGGAGGAGGAGGAGGACGACGACCAAGAAGAAGGACCTGAGGATGTGCTTACTAGTCATGTCCAGGCTCTGGCCAGGGCCCGGAGCAGCTATGTGGCCAAGCAGTTCCGAGGCTTTCAGGCACGCCTCACATCAGACGCGGAGGGCCCCTGCAGGCCTGGGGACCCCGCCACCGAGCTGCTCCAGGATGTGCGGCACCTCCTTACTGACCTCCAGGATCACTTAGCGAAAGACCCCCATGTCAGGGCTATCTTTGGAAGCAGAGGGCCTGGGGTTCCCCAGAAGAACGAGGAGGATCTTGGTAATAGGAGGACTGGAAGGGAATTTATAGCCACTCCCTGAACCCACTTCGTTCATATATGTGCCATCCCTTGGCCCTTTATATGTGTTCACACCCAAGTTCTTCCTCTCTATCCCTGTGCAACCTGCTGCCTTTTCCACTCATGCACCCTCCCCTATAGGTAGTACCACCTGTTCTATTCACCACTGCCCCATCGCACACAGGTGTGGCAGCCGTGAGTCCCTCTCCCACATGCGTATTCACATCCAGCCCTCCTCTTCCACATGTGTTCATACCCATGTCTACACTTGTGGTGGCAGAAGTTAGGGAGGGGTGGCGGTAGGCCGGCTGCGGGGGGTGGGAGGGGGCGTGGAGCGAGCAGGTTGGTGTGGGTCAGCGGTTCTTCCCTCACTCCATCCCTCGCAGGCCCCGCGGTGGAGGCGGCCTTGTGCCGGGCAGTGCTGGCGCCACTGAAGCCGGCCTTGTGGACGCGGCTCCGCACGCTCAGGGCCCCAGAGCTGAGGCGACTGCGGAGGCAACAAATAGCCTTGCGGGCGGGGGCGGGGCCTCCCGGAGCTCAGGGGGCGGGGCCTGAGGGCCAGGGCCCTGCCCCGACCCTGCGGAGCCGCATCCACTCACGCCTCCAGCACCTCCACGAGGCCTGTGCCCCTCGCCGCAAGGTGGCGTTGCTGCTGGCGATGTGCAGTGACATCTACGAGGGCCTGGCTTCGGGCGAGAAGCAAGGTAAAGGAGGGGGAGCCTGCATCTCCCTGGATGTGGACCGCCCTTGAGGGTGTGGGAGGCATTTAGGAGGTGCCCGAGTGCGTGTCCAGGGGCGAGGGGGCCTGCTCTATGTAAGGTGTCTATGCAGCCTGGAGGTCAGGTAAGAGGCGTTTACACCCCAAGCGAGATGAGGGGCAGCCAGCGCTCGCTGTCCTGGGGATGGATGGCAGGGGCCTGCACCTCCCCATCCAGCTCAGACCTGCCCTTGGCGCCCCCAGAGCCCCTGGGCGCCGACGCCTTCCTGCCGGCGCTGACTGAGGAGCTTATCTGGAGTCCGGACATCGGGGAGACCCAGCTGGACGTGGAGTTTCTTATGGAGCTCCTGGATCCTGAAGAGCTACTGGGAGAAGGTAAGCCCCCATTCCCAGACATCAGGACCCAACAGGGGGAGCACCCCAAACAGCCTCACTCTGCAGCAGGAGGAAAGGCTGGCAAACTGGGCCACCGGGAAACCCGGGAGAGCTGCACCGACCCCTTCTTCTCGCCCCTAGTTGGTTACTACCTGACCACGTGGTTTGGAGCCCTGCACCACATAGCCCACTATCAGCCCGAAGCTGGACGCGCGCCCCAGGGGCTCAGTTCTGAGGCCAGTGCCTCTCTGTGCCAGTGGCATCGCAGGCGAACGCTGCAGGGGCAGGGCCACTCCAGAGCCCAGGTGACCGCTGGGTTGCACGGCGGGTGGAGGGGAGGACTGGCCCAATTGCCTTTCTGATCCAGGTTCCTGCCTTTCCCCCAGGTTGATCTGCCCTTTGAGGAACCCTGGGAAATACAGACAGTGCCAAGAGACCAAGGATGAATAGGGATCTCAAACCTTTCTGCTCTTCAAGCAAGATGCAGAGGCACCTGTTTAGGAGCAGCAAGGAAGAGGAGGTCCCAGGAAAAGGGAATAGCCTGCCTTGGGCTTTGCATTGGCTGCTCCTGCGACCTGGAATGCCCTTCCCTAATATCCTCATTGTCCCTTCCTTCAGATCTGGAGGAGACAGATTTCAGTCTCAGTAAGGTTCTCTCAAACACAACTGTCTGCAACTATAACGCCTCTCCTTTGACTTCCCTGTGGAAGGCAGAATAAGGCACCCCCTCTTCCAATGTCCTCTTCCTAGTCCCCAGAATCCATGACTATGTTACTTTACATGGTAAAATAGATGTTATAGATGCGATTAAAGATTTTAAGGTGGGCAAGGTATCCTGGAATCTAGTGGGTCCAATGTAACCACATGGGTCATTATAAGAGGGAGGCAGGAGGTTCAGAGTCAGAGAAAGAGATGTGATGATGCAAGCAGAGGTTGGAGTGAAGGCCAGGAGCTGAAGAAAGCAGGCACCCTCTAGAAGTTGAAAAAGATAAAGAGTGTATGTTCTCCTGGAACTTCCAGAAGAAACTCAACCTTTGATTTTAGACTCCTAAGATCTATTTTGGACTTCTGACCTTCAGAACTGCAAGATAATAAATTGGTGTGGATTTTGTTAAGCCACTAAGTTTGTGGTAATTCATTACAGCATCAACAGGAAACTAATACACCCTACCCTCATCTGGAATCAAACCACAACCTCCTGGTTCATAGGTAGACGCTCAACCCCTGGTTGCCAGCTCAATCCCTAGCAGGAAGGGTGCAGGAAGCAGCCGATCAATGATTTTCTCATCATTGATGTTTTTATCTCTCTCTCCCTCTCCCTTCCTCTCTGAAATCAATAAATATTTATATATTTTTTAAAAAGGGCAGGTAAATGAGAGGCAGTCAGATTCTATATGTCTTTGTTAAAAAGTATTCTGGATCTTTTCTAATTTTTGAGCCACCATGATTCGAGTTTTTTTCCCTTAACTTTTTTTTAAACATATTTTATTGATTTTTCACAGAGAGGAAGGTAGAGGGATAGAGAGCTAGAAACATGGATGAAGTGCCGGCAACCAAGGTACATGCCCTTGACTGGAATCAAACCTAGGACCTTTCATTCTGCAGACCGACGCTCTAACCACCAAGCCAAACCAGTTTCAGCTTAACTTTTGTTTATTTTACATCTAATATAACATTTATATATAGGAACAAAAGTAACAATATTAAACCAGTAACACTGATTAGAAACAGAAAAGGTCTACTATTAGACAAGGAAGGACCTGAGGAGGAGCAAATATCTACTGTTATCCAGAAGTTCTCATTTTTTTCTGGGCAGTTAATTTCATCTATTCCTATATTTAGATAATATTCATCTAAAATACTCATCTAGATTAGATCTATATATATAATTCTACCAGGGGAATTATTAGGGAGTGTTCTTGGAGGGGTTTGTCCAAGAGAGTTCCTTTATAATAGATATAGCCTGAAAAAAATGTATCAAAGCTTATATTGATAGTAGAAGACCACTAGTGTGTGGCCAACAAAACATTAACTTCATTATCATAGCTGATAATCAGAATATCATTGTCTAGTAGGTGAGAAAGATTAGCAGGTACCCAAGTTAAATTTTTCATGTCTACTAAGGAGAGAGGCCTGGGGAGAGAGATATTGTTTCCATTAGGGTACCATAAGGAGGATAATAACAATATAAAAAATCATTTTACATGCATTCAATCAGTAACAATTAGGTGATATAAGAA
Organism: Lasiurus cinereus; assembly: GCA_011751065.1. Classification (NCBI taxonomy): domain Eukaryota; kingdom Metazoa; phylum Chordata; class Mammalia; order Chiroptera; family Vespertilionidae; genus Lasiurus; species Lasiurus cinereus. The sequence goes on from JAAGEH010000370.1 coordinate 2,158,538, forward strand.
CAAGGTTTGCCCTAACCAGTTTGGCTCAGTAGATAGAGTCGGCCTGCAGACTCAAGGGTCCCAGGTTCCATTCCGGTCAAGGGCATGTACCTTGATTTCGGGCACATCCCCAGTAGGGGGTGTGCAGGAGGCATCCAACCAATGATTCTCTCTCACTGATGTTTCTAACTCTATCCCTCTTCCTTCCTCTCTGTAAAAAATCAAAATATATATATTTTTAAAGTTATAAAGAGTTCAAAAGGGAGAGGCCTATCTGATGGGGAGAAGAGGAAAGGAGAAGGAATTCTTGCTAACGATCCTGAAGCTGTTAAAGCAGCAAGGATGATGAAATCGGTTTGTCTCAGTGGATGGAGCGTCGGCCTGCAGACTGAAGGGTCTCAGGTTCAATTCCGGTCAAGGGCATGTACCTTGGTTGTGGGCACATCCCCAGTAGGGGTTGTGCAGGAGCCAGCTGATCGATGTTTCTCTCTCATCGATGTTTCTGGCTCTCTGTTCCTTTCCCTTCCTCTCTCTAAAAAAATCAATAAAAAATGTTTCAAAACAAAACAGCAAGGAGGAAGGGGATGGAAGAATGCAACCTTGAGTGTAGCCTTATCTTGTCCTGCAAGTTGAACAGAGGAGTTGTTTGAATCAGAAGCGCCAACAATCATGGAGTTTAATTACCATGTGCTTCTCATAAATTGTGAAAAAAACATAATAAAAGGAGAGAGGCCTGTTTTCTGTCCTCACAATCACTAATCCTTAGGGAAATGCAAATACAAATACAATGGGCCACCTTTATTCTCTGGATACTAGTTAATGCTTTGTGGCTTGCATGCTGTTGGAGGAGGTCCTGGAAAGGATGTGACCACCAGTTGACCCTTGAGCTGGACCTGGGCAATCAGAAGTTCCTCATCCCCTCCCCTGTTCTTGGAATGTACGTCTGCCCATTGTTCCCATAGTGGGAGCCATGCTAAGGACAAAGCCTTGAGAGAGAAAGGTGATGTTGGAACCATCTGGATAGTACATGTGACTGAGCCCAGTTAAGGCCTCTATATAAACTTTCAAGATCCTGACATGGGAGTACAGAGATCTACTCATCTTGCAGCAGCCTAAGACAAGCCTCAAAAGTTCCCTTATTGCTGAGACCGGTTTGGCTCAGTGGATAGAGCATTAGCCTGCAGACTGAAAGGTGCCAGGTTCGATTCCCGTCGGGGGCATGTACCTTGCTTGTGGGTACATTTCCAGTGTGGGGTGTGCAGGAGGCGGCTGATCGATGTCTCTCTCTCATCGATGTTTCTGACTTTCTGTCCCTCTCCCTTCCTCTCTGTAAAAAATCAATAAAATATATTTAAAAAAAAAAAGTTCTCTTATTTCTTCAACCTGCCACCTACCAATCTGAAGTGGTCTGCCTCTTTCTTGGGTCTCTCCCTGCCCTCTCTGTATAGGAGCCAGTTTGTGAACCAACAAGGCCACAACCTTAGTGAAACGTGAAAATTGAACTTGAATGCCCTGAATTTCTGGGTTCTTATCTTGATGGTTTCAAAGAATGAAGCCACAGATGAAAGCTGATAGATGAAAAATACAGAAACTTTATTGCAAGCAGCTGAAACTGGTCTGGCTCAGTGGATAGAGCGTCAGCCTGAGGACTGAAGGGTCCCAGATTCGATTCCAGTCAGGGGCATGTGCCTTGGTTGTGGGCATATCCCCAGTGGGTGGGGGGAGCCAGCTGATCGATGTTGCTCTCTCATCGATGTTTCTAACTCTCTATCCCTCTTCCTTCCTCTCTGTAAAAAAGTGATAAAATATATTAAAAAAAAAAAGTTTATTGCAAGCAGATACTACCTCTAAAACCTAATTCTAAATTCTAAGCCCTAAGACACTGCCCCTTCTGGACAGAGGGGCCCCTGAGAAGGGTGACCACTGCTTCTTTATCTTGAGGCATTAAATAGGCTGCAGTTCTTTGTCTGAACCTGACCCTTTCTTATTGGTCATTTTGCTACATAGAGTTCGTTTTCAAAGCTCCAAGCCCGAATGGTGTCCCCACCTCTCCCTCTTATCTTGTTGGTTGGAGTCACTGTTGATTTATTTTATAGCTCTCTCAGTTGTGTTGACAGAGAAAGCCTTATTTTATAGCCCTCCCAGCTACTCAGGTCAGGGATACTTTTGGCATAACTTATGGTCACTTTAATTGCTCAGGCCAGATAATACTTTTTGGTTTATGGCTGTCTTTTATTGCTCAGGCCAGATATATTTCTATTTGCCTATTCCTTTTCTCTACTCTGTACAAGTAAGATAAACATCCTGGCATCTTCAAGTCTCTATTATGTATTCTTTCCCCCATAGACCCCTTTATATTTCTAAAACCTTCTAAACCTGACAAATTAAACTAGCTAGCTACCCCTTTCATTAGGAGGTAAAGATTGCATCACCAGCATCCTTTTTACAGAATAAAATTTACAGTAAGAGGACTTGCCCAAGGCCACACAGCAAGAAAATGGCAGAGTAAAAAATGGGATCTAGGCCATCTGTCTTCTGAGCAATGTGTGCTCCCAGCCTCTGTGCACTGAGAGAGGATTTAAATCAAACCTTAGCTCCCAAGGGTGGGAATTTTATGTGCCTTGTTCACTATGCCTGGAACAGGGCCTGGCAGAATAGTACCCAATAAATAATTTTTTAATGAAAGGATTAATGACTTAAAAGCCTATTTGTTCAACTAGTTTATCCTAATATATAAAAAGCCAGGGGCTGTCACAACTAAAATAACTGGACGGATGACTGAACAGCTGACTGCATGGGTGACAAGGCAGGTGGCAGGAGGCAGTTGGGGGCAACCAGGATGGCAGAAAAGGGCAGTTGGGGGCAACCAGGCCAGCAGGGGGGTGGCAGTAAGGAGTGACCAGGCTGGTGGGGGGAAGCAGTTAGGAGCGACTAGGCCAGCAGGGGGGGCGGGAGAGGGGAGGGTAGTTGGTGATGACCAGGCTGGCAGGGGGAGCAGTTAGGAGTGATCAGGCCAGCAGGCAGAGGCAGTTAGGGGTGATCACGCTGGAAGTGGGGGCAGTTAGGGGCAATCAGGCAGGCAGGTAGGTGAGCCATTAGGAGCCAGCAGTCCCAGATTGTGAGAGGGATGTTCTACTGCCCAGGATTGGGCCTAAACTGGCAGTTGGACATCCCGTGAGGGGTCCCAGATTAGAGAGGGTGCAGGCTGGGCTGAGGGGATCCCCCCTGTGCAAATTTCATGCCCTGGGCCTCTAGTTATTAAATTACACTAAGGTACAACTACTTTGGAAAGTAGCTTGGCAGTTTCTTACAACATTAAATATAGAGGGTCCCTCAAAAAATGTATATGTACACTGAATACTTATAAAGGGAGTGTTTATTAAATTACTTTTCATTGTCAAAATTGAGCTATCACCTACTAGTTAAGTGGTCAGCAAACTGCGGCTCACGAGCCATATGTGGCTCTTTGGCCCCTTGAGTGTGGCTCTTCCACAAAATACCATGGCTTGGGCGAGTCTAATTTGAAGAAATGGCATTAGAAAAAGTTTAAAAAATTGGGCTCTCAAAAGAAATTTCAATCATTGTACTATTGATTTTTGGCTCTGTTGACTAATAAGTTTGCCAACTACTGTGTTAGTGTATACATTTTGGGGGGACAACCTATATATGCTTACCATATGATCCGGCATTCCACTCCTAGGTATATATATTGGGGAAAATACATGTCCAGCCTTAGCTCAAAGGATAGAGTGTCAGCTTGCAGACTAAAAGGTCCCAGGTTCAATTTTGGCCAAGGGCACATGCCCTGGTTGCTGGCTCAATCCCTGTCAATAGGGAGCATGCAGGAGGCAGCCAATCAATGATTCTCATCATTGATATTTCTATCTCTCTCTCTCCCTTCCTCTCTGAAATCAATAAAAATAAAAATTAAAATAAAAATAATACATTAAAATTAAAAATAATAAATGTCCATATAAAGACTTATACACCAATGTTTATATTACCTTTATTTATAATTGCCCGAACTAGAAACAATCCAAATGTCCATCAGTGGGTGATTCAGTAAACAATTTGCAGTGATTTAAACAATGGAATAGTACCCAGAAATAAAAAGAATGAATTCTTGTTCAACATGCATAGAACTCAAAATAATTATGGTGAAAGAAAAAAGGTAGACATACCCTAACTGGTTTGGCTCAGTGGATAGAGCGTCGGCCTGCGGACTGAAAGGTCCCGGGTTCGATTCCAGTCGGGGCCATGTACCTTGCTTGCGGGCACATCTCCAGTAGGGAGCATGCAGGAGGCGGCTGATCGATGTCTCTCTATGGGAAACTATGAGATGCTCGAGTTGCGGTAAACTGGTGGGTCGTGTGCAGCCGGCTGATCTGCACGATGACTCCTATCTCAAATGTTGCTCGTATTTTAAAGCAAAAATCGCTCGCTCGACGACTCGTATCTCAAAAATCTCGTATGTTAGGGCACTCGTATCTTGAGGTACCACTGTATTTAAAAAAGAAAAAACGCAGACATGAAAATACATGCTTTATAATTTCATTCTATTTTTTAAAAAATACATTTTTATTGATTTCAGAGAGGGAGGAGAGAGAAATGCCAGTTGCCTCCTACATGCCCCCTTCTGGGGATCTAGCCTGCAACCCAAGCATGTGCCCTTGACCAGAATCGAACCTGGGACCCCTCAGTCTGCAGGCCAACACTCCATCCACTGAGCCAAACCAGCCAGAGGATTCATTCTAATGAAAACTAACCTACAGTGACAGGACTCAGATCAGTGGTTGTCTGGGGATGTATGTGGAAGGACAAAGGATGGAGGCATGAGGCAACTTAGAGATGAATATGTTCATTGTCTTATGGTCATTACCGTGATTGTGGTGGTGGTTTCACAGGTTTATTCATAAGTAAAATTCATCGACTTGTATTCTTTAAATATGTGTGGTTTCTTATGTCAGTTTTACCTCAATGATGTTGGAGGGCGGAAAAAGTGTCAACTGTATAATGGAGCTGAGTTTTCCTTTACAGTCTACCTTTACTCAGTGGCATCAGAGGGCATCTGAATTTTCAATCTGAGTTCCAACAGACCATGAAGCTATTTCTGCTTGGAGCACTGAAGAGGCAAAATAAAGGGAAGAAAGGAAAGGAAGAAAAAGAAGGGAGAGAAAAAGGGAGGGGGCAGGAAAGGAGGGGAGAGAAAGAAAGGAAAAAAGGGTGGAGCGGGAGGGAGGGAAGGAAGGAAAGCTGGCTTATTCCCTATTTTAGACTTGTCACATTTGTCTCCTGAGACCCTGAGCCCACAGGGAACCAATTTTTGAATAGTGGAAGGGAAAAATTAGAATATGCATAGGAAAAAAGCAGCTCAACAGATTGGGAACATGACTGGTCAGTCACAGATAGGAAGGCGGGAGGATGTGGAACATTCAAGAGGGTGGGTGGTGGATGTTGGCCATGGTTCTCAGGAAAGGTCACTGCTGAGAACGAGGATGAGGAAGGAGCTGCTGGAGGTAGGCATGAATTTAGTGAGACCAGTTAACATGGGTGCATATTTTTCTCCATCCACATTCCCCTGCAGAGATTCAGACATGCCATAGGTGAAGGACTGTGGTTTTGCTGAATGAGTAGAGTGTGCATAAGGGGTGATTATAATAGTTGGTCAAGGAATTTAACCTGGGTGCACTCTCCCCCCTTTCCTTTCCCTCCCTTCCCCCATAGGCATGCACCTCCTACACTATAAGGGACCCCATGCAACCAGAGGAGCTAAGCTAACCCTTGAACCTGTCTCCAAGGCCCACTTTTCTCTGACCCTCAGTGAGGTGACAGCAGCCCCACCGTGGCTCACTTCTTTCTCATAAGGTTTCCTGGGAGCCAAAGCAGAGCACTGCATAGGCGCTCTCCTGTTGCTTCTTCTTTCCTAGCCCTTCCTTGTTTCACTGTCTCCAGCTTTAATAAATGGACTGTCAAAATAATAAAAAATGGAATTTAATCCGATGACAATGAGGGGGTCTTAGAGATTGTGGAAAAAGATTGTGGAACCAATGGATTTTTGGAGTTCAGCTTCTGAGGGGAATGAACTAGAAAGACAGGTGATAGGTAGAGGGCAAGATGCGTGAAATTAAGGTCCTGAAGGTTCTGTAGTTATTGAGATATGATCTAGGTGTGACCATCGAAAGGAAGAGCCAGGGGGAGGACAGATCACTGGAGGAGAGGCCGGGATTGTCTGAGAATCACACCTGGAAATGAAAACCACCAAGAATGAGGACAGGAGCAGCATGAGGTCAGTGAGCTGGGAGCTAAATTCGTGGAGAAGCGAGGAGTAGGGGTCATTTTCAACCGATGATTAGATAAACAAAATTTGGCATATTCATACAGTGGAATAGTATTTGGCTGCAAAAAGGAACAAAGTGCCCAGCCAGCGTGGCTTAGTGGTTGAGCATCGACCTATGAACCAGGAGGTCACGGTTTGATTCCCAGTCAGGGCAAATGCTCAGGTTGCAGGCTGGATCTCCAATGTGGGGCATGCAGAAGGCAGCCCATCAATGATTCTCTCTCATCCTTAATGCTTCTATCTCTCTCTCCCTCTCAGAAATCAATAAAAAAAATTATTAAAAAAATAAAGGAATGAAGCACATCCTTGTTTCAAGGGTGAGCCTTGAAAACAATGCTAAGTAAAGGAATCCAGACACAACAGGTCAAATATTATATTGATTCCACTTATATGAAATGACCAGAACAGGCAAATCCATAGAGACGGAAAGTAGGTTGCTAGGGGTTGAAGAGAGGTGACTACTAATACGTATGGAATTTCTTTGGGGGCGGGGGGAATGATGGAAAGTGTTCTGAAATTAGACAATGGTGATGGTTGCACAACTTTGCAAATATATTAGACAGTCTGCTTTCAAAACAGATCCACAACCTGGCCATGTTAAGCCCTCCATGGTCCCCAGCCTGATCCCACCCACTTTCTTCTTCAGCCTGTTCCACTGAATAGGCCTGTTTTCCTGCTCCCACCCCTCAGCCACATCATGCAGCCACAGGACTCCTGTGAATAGTGGGGCCCTCTCAGGACCTTTCCTTGCTCAGAACCCTTCTGTGGCACCACCTCAAAGTCTAAGTCCGCCCCATGGAGCACGACACCCTCACAGACTGACCCTTCCCCCTTTCTCTGACATCATGGCTTACCATTTGCCCCTCTTTCATTGTCACTCCAGTCACAAAGGCCTCTACCAATTCCTGGAACCCATCAGGCACATTTTCATCTCAGGACCTTTGCACTGGCTGTAGTCTCACCTTGGCATGCTCTTCTGCTATCCACATGACTTCCTCTCTCCCCTCCTGCAGGTCTTTGCTAAAATGTCACCTTCTCAGTGAGGCTTCTCCTGAATACCCTTTTAGTCATAGTCAACTTTTCCTATACTCTCCTTGTCCTCCTTATTTTGTGTTATTTTCTTTCTTTTTTTAAAATATATTTTATTGATTTTTTACAGAGAGGAAGGGAGAGGGATAGATAGGGAGTTAGAAACATTGACGAGAGAGAGACATTGATCAGCCGCCTCCTGCATGCCCCCCACTGGGGATGTGCTCTCAACCAAGGTACGTGCCCTTGACCGGGATCGAACCTGGGACCTTTCAGTTCACAGGCTGACGCTCTATTTACTGAGCTAAACCGGTTTCAGCTTGTGTTATTTTCTTCATAGCAATTATTACCATCTGTTACAATTGTTTTACAATTGTTTTTTTTTTTCCTGATATCTTGGTCACCATTTACCTCAGGTGCCCCAAATAGTGTTGGCTCAATAAACTTCTGTCCAGTGATCCAGGGTAGATCCTCAGGAGGATTAAAACCCATCTACTTCTGGCCCCCAAAGAGCCCAGATCCTGGTGAGGAGAGGAGTTAAGTAACTCGGATTTGCACGTGCAATCAGAGCAGAGAGAGAGAGAAACGGGGAGCTGTGATTATAACTAGGATGAGGGCTGGCTCTCCAGGCTGCGGTGGTCAGGAGAGGACATTTGAGCTAAGCCAGGGCGTCCGATGAGAAGCAAAGATCGGGCAGAGGGAACAGCCAGTGCCAAGTCAGGAATGAGTCTTGGGCATTTCAGGAGCAGAGGGAGAGCTGGTGCTGGTGCCGCGTCCAGAGACGTGGAAAGGGTCACACGCAGACTGCAGATGGGCCTGGAAGGGCCAGTTTTTGCCTCAGGGGGTCTACGTGCTTTCAGAAGCCGCCTCGCTGTGGTGTTTTCAACCCGTCTCTCCTTCTCTGGGCTCCGCTGCACCCAGCGGGCGAGGTGGGCGAGCGCGTGTGGCAGGCCTCCCGGCGTCCGCGGCCCACCCGACGAGGCAGGTGCCTTCACCTTCCTTCCACGGGGGGAGGAAACGGGGCCCGAGAGGCTGGACCCCTCGCCCAAGGCCTCGGGAGGCGGAGATGCGGCCTCTGCGGGCACCGGGCGGGCCTGCGCCCTGGCCCCCGGCGGGTTCCAGCCCCGCCAGCGCCGGTGCCGCGGCCCCCGGCGAGGCCTCTTCGGCGCCAGGCCACCCCGAGGCCACTTACACGCTGTGCGCTCCTGCCCCCGTTTGTACACTATGCACCCCAACACTCACCTCAGCTAGCACAGCACTGCGCTAACGAGCAGGAGTAAGTCATGATTCCCAAACAATTGAGCGGCTTTCTGTGAGGGGAAGGAGGAATGAAGGATTTGGAGAGTATTGGGGGGGAAAGGGACGCGGAACTCGAGCGCAGCGGCCCTCCACACTTCTGGTGCGTGTTCTTAATTCAACCGCGGAGCAACTCCCGGTCTGGCCACATCCAGCCCGCCTCCCCTCCCCCCCCCCCCCCACACACACCCCTCCCCCGCTCCCATTTCCCTCAGGCTGAAAAGAGGTCGTGGTCCCTTTAAGGCCCGTCCCTCCCTCTCCCAAAACTTCCCAGCGTCTGCTCTTTCCGATTCCGGACGGCCGGCCGGGCTCGCCGCCGAGCTGGTAGGGGCTTAGGGGCTGGGGGCCCCGGAGGGGTGCGGGGGCGGGTGGGAGGTGCCACCTGCCGCCAGGAGCCGCCGCCGGGACGCAAGGGGGTGGGGCGGAGGGCAGGAGCTCGGGGACGCACCGGCCGCGGCCTCCCGGTCGCCTGCCGTGGGCGCGCGCGCGGGCGAGCGGCGGGGAACGGCCGCGCCCAGGACGGCTCCGCCGCGTCCGGTCCGCCCGCGCCGGCGCGAGGGGCGTCCGGGCCGGGCGCGGGGGCGGGGCGGCGCGGGGTGGGGCCCCTCCCCTCCCCCCACCGCCTTCCTCTGACGTCCGGCCTCGCGACCCCGCCCTTCTGCGGGGCCAGCCCCGCCCCCACCCGGCCGCCACGGTCACGTGTTGAGGACACGGCACCGCCCCTCACCTTGGTTCTGCGGGCCTTTTTGGGTCTTCTCCTTGTGACCAGGAGTTGGTTCAGATCCCCAGAAGCGCACCCCCAACTTTTACCTCCCCAAACCGGCAGACCCACCAGGCCTGCCCCACGCGCTCAGTGCCCCTGGCCCCATTTCAAACTTAGTTCCCACGAGGACACCTGTTTCGGGAACTCCCTTTCACTTGGGCAGAAAGGTCTCCGAGAGTATTTGGTGGCACCCCTCCCGCCCCCCTGCATTTCCCGTGACCCCGTCGTTTTCGAAGCCCCTCCCCGCTTTCGCCTCGCAGGCATCCCCCCGACATCGGAGGCCTTAGCGGGGACCCTGTGTCAGTCGGCCCCGCGCAGTTGGGCCCAGCCTCAGCTTGCCGGGTCCCGGAGGAGGCAGGCTCGCCGGGGGCTTTGGCTCGCCTGCCACAGTGACCCCCGTTTGCAGAGCCTGGCCCGTGCCGGGTGCCCGGTGGGCGGGCCAGCCCCACTGAGGCGGGCGCAGGGACCACCGCTGCCTCGCCCCTGCACGACTTCCGTGCTAATGGAAGGGACAGTCACCTGACCATGAGGACCGAGAGGGGCCAGGGCAGTCCCGTGAGAACCACTGGCCGGAGTGACCACGGGTTCCCTGAGGGGTACTCCAGGGTCCTGGACTGGGAGGGGCGAGGAAAGCTTTCCAGTTCGCTGAGGCCGCTCGGACCAGGACTTACGCCTTAGCTCTACCAGGAAGGGTAACGTTCCAGGCGGAAGGGGCTGCTCCAGCAAAGAGCTGGAGGCGCAAGGCAGGTGCTTCCAAACTGAAAGGAGTTCCTGGTTGAATGGAGTGGTGAAATGACACCAGCGAACTGGACAGGGTCTGAAAGGGGCAAATTTGAGTCCAAAAAATCCTTCCGCCATAGTGAAAGTTTCAGGCGGAGAAGAATAGGAATAGTGACGGGGACAGAAATGCCCTGGCAGCTAGCTGCCCCTTGGTCTGGCCTGGCCTTGCGACCTGGCACGCAGCAGTCACTCAATACTGAGCTCTCCAGGCCTTCGCTCCTTTCGAGGTCGCCTAGTCTCCCGAGGCGCCCGAAAAGCGCATTCGCGCATGCGCTCGCCTCTCATCATTTCCTGGACTGTGCCTAAGAGCGCCCACCGGGTGGGCTCTCTTTTCTCACCCAATGGGAGACCACCGATGGTCCTACAGCCTAGCGAGGGAGACACAGAAGACGGGCATCTGCGGTAACCACTGGAGAGGCAAAAGGGAGGGACTTCCTTGTCTTTGCCGAGTGGCGCGGGAAGGTAGTCGTTGTGACTGGGAGACTAAGGGCTTCCGGTTTGATGGATTAGCAAAAGGCCAATGAAAGTGGGAAGGAGGTGGGGATTTTCAGGAGCGTAAGGAAGCGGCGCCAGAACTCTGACCTATCAAATTGGAGCAGCCGGTCAGTGGAAAGACTGGCAGAAAGCGCTCGCCTATAATGAGTGTTCCAAACAAATGAGGGCGGGCCCTCCTGCCGAACGGATTAGGCTTTGTCCAATAGGGGCTCAAAGTAGGAGGAGGCTTCCTCCCCCCGCAGCGGGAACAGTGGCTCCCCCTATCGGGTGGGGGCGGCGGGTGACGGGCGTGTCCCTCCCCCAATGAGAGGCGGGGGGAGGCGGGTTCTGCGCCGCCATGTCGCGGAGGCTGCTGCCCCGGGCGGAGAAGCGGCGTCGGCGGCTGGAGCAGAGGCAGCAGCCGGAGGAGCAGCGGAGGCGACCGGGAGCGATGGTGAAGATGGCGGCGGCGGGCGGCGGAGGCGGCGGAGGCCGCTATTACGGCGGCGGCAGTGAAGGCGGCCGGGCCCCGAAGCGGCTGAAGACTGACAACGCCGGCGACCAGCACGGAGGCGGTGGCGGCGGTGGTGGAGGAGCCGGGGCGGCGGGCGGCGGCGGCGGGGTGAGGCCAAGGCTCTAATCTCGGGTGTGGCCTGGGAGGGAGGGAAAATTTCCCACTTTGAGGGTATTTCTTGGGAAGGGGCTTCTGCGCACGCGCCCCTGCCCTCGCGCCGTTGACGGGGTGGGGGAGGAGCAGACGTTGGGCAAACGGCGGGGTTTGCGCGAGGATAGGCGCTTGCGTGTGGGCGCTGTTTAGAGAGAGGAGCTCGCGCTGCGGGTGGTGCTGTGCGCAGGCGCCGCGCGCTGTGTGGGTTGGGGCGGGCACGCGGCCGGACGCCTTTTTCCTCATTTTCTTCCCTGGCCCCGTGCGCAGGCGCACTTTTCCCGCATGGGCCTCGTGGGCTGTTGGACGTGGGGGGGCCACTGCATGAGCGGGAACGGGTGGGCGGTGGCCTTGTCCGCTTCTGAGAGGAATTATGTCCGGTCACTCTTTAATCCTTATAGCTCTGTGGTTTGTCTTGAAGCGGAAGTCGATTTGAGGACAATTCCCCTAGAACAGATTATTCCCCTGTTTTGTGGGCACTGAAAACCGGAAGAAAGGCCTTGGTGAAAGGTCTTTTTAGGCGCTCGGGAGTTGAGCCAAGTTTTGTAGCCATCCCCAGTTTGCTAATAATTTCCAAGGGTTAACTGGATGCACAGAGGGGTTGATGAACCACAGTGTTCCCTGCAGTTGAGCATTTTGGAAAGGATTCAACCTCTTTAGTCTCCTCTGAATAGACCACCAGTTGTTCCTCTGGCTTAGAGCCCATTCCCTCCTCCCTCCAAGTTCATCAAGTCCTCTTCCAGTCAGCCATTTGCAGGTTTTTTTCAGGACTCAGCTGCCTTCTGTACTATGATTTATTAGCATTTTAATCTGTGCCAGACCTTGTTCTACACATTTTAAAGGTATCTCAACTGAATGTCCAACACTTCTTTATGAGATTGGGGGAGAGTAACTATTTTTGACTTGCATAGATGAGGTAAATTCATACAACCAGTGAGGGAAGGGACTGGGTTCACAATTTAGGACCGTGGAACTCGGAATGGCTGAACCTGGTCACCTGCCTCCTGTTTGGCTCATTCCTGAAATAGAATCCAGTTCTGCCTGGTGGTTCTCAGGCAGGAGGCGAGGCCTAGAGCCCCACCAGAGGTGAAGAAAGTTACTTAACCTCCTGGTTCTCCAAGGCTTCTGTCTGTGGAAGTTTCTCTTTCTCAAAGACATAGCTTTTTCTATAGTCTGGTGTAGGTCGTGTTTCCCAATGCAGATTTTGGTGGGAAAGTGATTACAGCTAAATCTAGTCAAGACTTGCCTGGTTGCCACAGCTTCTGAGGCACATGCTCTTTTATCCTGACTGGACCTGGGGATGAAGTGAGAACAGTGATGCTTGGCTGGATGATGGTTGCAGCTTGCTCTGGTGGGGACAGGACAAAGAAGTTGGGCAGATGCAGAGATTGCCTGATTCAGCCTGCAGCAGAGAATTAATTGTGTGAGCCTTTCCTGCCAGTGGTGTCCACTTTTCAAGCCATGCCTCCCCTCCCCCCCACCCTTTTTTTTTTTTACCCCTGGGAAGAGAGAGATTCTGGAAGGAATGTAAGATAAGCGATCTGTCTGGTCCTTCATTCTGCTTTCCTCAGAAGCTACAGCAAGAGGCTTTAGATAAATGGCCAAGCACTTGAGGGCCTTTGCTCTGCTGGCCCAGAATCCTTTTGGGGTGATTGGTATAAATTGCTGTCCCTTGTTGTCTGACCTGTGTGTCTTTCCTGGGTGACACTCCGCTGTCTTACCTGACTGGATCCTCAACAGTGCAGGAGCTAGTGAGCCAGTATCTTGTACGGCAGGAAATAAAGTCTTGCTTTTACTTCTTTTCTCAGGAGAACTACGATGACCCACACAAAACCCCTGCCTCCCCAGTTGTCCACATCAGGGGCCTGATTGACGGTGTGGTGGAAGCTGACCTTGTGGAGGCTTTGCAAGAGTTTGGACCCATCAGGTACTCCACTCAGAGACCAAGGGTTGAGTATACAGAGAAGTCTTTGGTGTCCTGTGTGTCACTGGTTCCTGGTTGGTAGTGACTTGGCCAGTTTGGTCCAGGGTTCCTTGGCTAGGTCCTGGGGCTCCTCTGCTGTTGAGGTTGGCTCTTGTGCTTCGGGTCAGGTTATGGCAAGTTCTTGCCCTTTTTCTCTACTTTGTAGCTTCTAATTAGCATTTTTTTAGTCAGCAAGTATTTTTTACTGAGTATGTGGTACTCAGTAAATATGGGAATAGAGCATTGAACAAAACTGTCCTGGACTCCTCTTAGATAGTTGCCCACACAGTGATCAGCACTATGATGGGGGAAGCATATTTGAGTCTGGGAGATATTTGACTGAGTCAGATGATGAAGAGTCAGGAAAGAAAGCTTCCCAGAGGAGGTAATGCCAAAGTTACACTTTCTTTGTCTGTCCTGCCACTTATGACAAAGGGGTGTTACAGTCAGGAAACCATGACAGTGCACAGGAGTTGGGAGGCCAGGGAGGAGTCAATTCACAGGAATTTAAAAATCATTCTCTTGTTCTTGTCTCATCCTGAGAATTTGAAATCTGTATTTTCTCTTGCCAGCTATGTGGTGGTAATGCCTAAAAAGAGACAAGCGTTGGTGGAGTTTGAAGATGTGTTGGGGGCTTGCAACGCTGTGAACTATGCAGCCGACAACCAAATCTACATTGCTGGTCACCCAGCCTTTGTAAATTACTCCACCAGCCAGAAGATCTCTCGCCCAGGAGACTCTGATGACTCCCGAAGTGTCAACAGTGTGCTTCTCTTTACCATTCTGAACCCCATCTATTCCATTACCACGGTGCGTGCCAGTGGACATTCATTCCTTCTTGCTCCTCTGTGAGATCTCTCTTTTCCTTTTCTCTCTGTCTCCAAGCCAGACTGACCTGCCAGTGTTCCTTCATTTGGTCATCTTTGCTTTTACAGGATGTTCTTTACACTATTTGTAACCCTTGTGGCCCTGTCCAGAGAATTGTCATTTTCCGGAAGAATGGAGTTCAAGCCATGGTGGAATATCCTTTGCTAGGGAATAGGTGTTCCTTGGGTTGGGGCCTTAGAGTTGGGCAAGGTGCCATGCACACTTTTAACATGTGTATCTACTGAATGCCTACCATGTGTTAGATATTTTCATAAAGCCTGCAGTCTGATGGGAGGGTTTGTCAATAAATAATCAGATGTATAAAAGTGTAGAATGTAAAGTGCTTTGAGATACAAGGGGATGTGGAAAATTCTTCAAGATGGTATTTTATTTCCATGAAGAAGTAGGAGCTGGTATTTAATTCAAGGTAGAAATACAGTACCAGCTTTATCAAAGATCCTCAGGTGGACCCTGGCCTGATGGCTCAATGGGTTGGAGTGCTGTTGCTGGTTCAAATCCCAGTCAGGCCACCTGCCTAGGTTGTGAGTTCTGTCCCTAGTGGGGGCATGAATGGAAAGCAGCTAAACAGTGCTCACATTGCTGTTCCTCTGCTCTCTGACCCTCCAGTTTCCTCCCTTCTCCCCCTAAAAATTAAAAAAACGACATATACACAAGTGGGAGGAGAGAGAAGAGGACCCTAATATAAGGTGACAGGAGAAGATTTGACTTGAGTTGTGGTCCCATGATGTAGTATACAGATTTTGTAGTACAGAAACCCATATTGGAAATATATGTGATCATGTTGACCAATGTCACCTCAATATGTTAAAACACATCCTTAAGTGAGGATTTAAAGAAAAGAAGGAAAGAAAGATCCTCAGGTGGTCAGAAGCTTAGTGTTGGAAAAAGCAAATGACCCAACAACTGAAGAGTAGCAGACTAGGGGAGGGGTTCTCTATTGGCGTTTTCAGTAGTGGTGAAGCTTGCGTCAGGATGTAGTAGGAAGCCACTGATGGAATTTCAGAGCAGGAATATAATCTGGTTGGTATTTTTCAGAGATTGTTCAGTCTTAGTCAAAGCACAAGGGGGTGCTTGGCCTGGAGTGGTGACAGGAGGTTGTTGTCACCTCTGGGCTGGTGGGGTGGGAGTGCAAATCGTGAAGAAACTTATCAGTGACAATTCACTCGGGGTAGCATGCCAGCTCCATGCAAGTGGTTGTGGCAGTGAACAGATCCTAGAACACCCATGTAGCAGTGTCGGTGCTACTTTGTCCTCCATCTCTGGGACAGTTTGAAGCCCCCCAAAGAGCTATGATGGGGCCTTCCTTAACTTAACTTACATTTGATTCTGTGCAGAGTGCCCAGCGGGCCAAAGCCTCACTCAATGGGGCTGATATATACTCTGGCTGTTGCACTCTGAAGATAGAATATGCGAAGGTAAGTCTGGGAAGCGACTGCTGCTTGTCAAATTCCAGGTAAGCTAGCGCCTGGCTGATATTAAGCTTTTTTTTGTCCCTACAGCCTACACGCTTGAATGTGTTCAAGAATGATCAAGATACTTGGGACTATACAAACCCCAACCTCAGTGGACAAGGTAATCCTGATGGCTGCTTTGTTCTAAACACCCCCCCTTGCCTTTACTTGACGAGTGCACTTCATATACCTGGGTTCAGGGTTATGTAATGCCATTGGGCTCCCTATGGACATGGGAGGGCTTTAGTGGGAGAGGGTGAATGAGGGTTCTCAATTCTAGCTGCTACTTGGGGCCCTTTGATGGAGCTGAAGTTGCAGAATCAGGTAGAGGCTTGGATTGGGTAGGGAACAGGGCCTCATCGCATGGCGATGGCTTTAGAAATCAGTAGCAGCTCCCAAGTGGATTCTGCTGCTTCCCTTTTAGAAGCTTATTTACGGTCACTGACTTCATTCTCATAGGTCAGGAATGGTGTTTGCTCTCCACTATTGAGAGGGTCTTCTTGCCGTGGAGGGGGAGGGGATGGCAGATTGGGGAGGTGATGAAGGCTCCTGGGCCCTTCCAGCAGAGCCTTTGAGCAAGTTGACCTTGTAGAAGTGAGGTCCTGGATTGAAGTAGCGTGGGCATGCCTTACCTTACTTGTAGAGGGGACTCAACTTCTCTGCAGGGTGCCCAAATGGACATTCCCTTCCTAGAATCTGTCAAGAATGATTTGCCTTGAATGGGAGGGAGAGATGGAGGATTGCCTTTGAAAAGCAGCAGCACCGCCTCAACAAGACCGTCCATCTCTGTGTCTGTCTTGGTCTGATACATTGGACTAGGCCATGGGCTGAGGGAGGAGGCTGGTTGCTGACATCTCACAGGCCCTGGGAGGCTGGGTGCCCCCATTACTAGCCAGGCCTGTCTTGCTCATCTTTGAAGCTGGGAAGCAGTGGGTGGCATGGGCTAGACTCTTCCCATGGGTGCTGTGTGCCTGGCAGCTCCCTCCAGAGATCAGAGTCAAATTGGTGACCAAGTGAATGTACCAGAGCAGGCAATGGCATTACATGACTGCTAACAGAAACATGGCAACCAACCATTTCTTCTCCAAGGAACATAAGTAGAAGATGTGCAGACCAGCAGGGGCTAGTGGCAGGGGCTGGCTGTGCATTGGTTTTGATGCCTCTCAGTTTTGGCTGTCCCAAGGCTGGGGGTCAAAAACGAGAGCTGATGAGGTAACCTGGAGTGAGGGCGGTGCTTCGCCATCCCCTCGGGAACCATACTTCAGCGGCTCTGCCTCTGCACATTGCTCACCAACACACAGGGTAGAAACCACTAGCTCTTCCTGGAGAAAACAACATGCAGCCTCCACCACGTCCCCAGAAACAGCTGCAGACTTGAGCTCACTACATCAAGAACACCACACCGCGCTCCAAGGAACAGCTACAAGCACAGAGGCAGACAGAGAGAAAGAGACGCAACATGGCAGCAGACACTGCTTTTTTATTAAACATTAAAAAAAGGCCAAAATCCAAGCAAACTCGAACCCGAGAATGTACACAGAAGTAGGAAACACAGAGAACAGAGCTCTCAGCCAGCCAACGGCGCTCTTTTCGGAGAACGTTTCACAGACTGAAGTAGATTCCATGGGCCTCCAAGACAATAAGATCCTCTCTCCATTCCTCGCCATATGGGTTTTTGTTTGTTTGTTTTTTAAGTCCTTTGGTTTGGGGAGGGCCTTCTTTTTTTGTTTCGATTTTTTTTTTTTTTTCCTGCAGTCAACAGCTGCCAACATAATCTGCACCAACTGGAGATCAGAAACCAAAAAAAAAATTTAACCACAACAACAAAAAAATAAAAGCAAAACAGACCTAAAAACAGACAGCCAAACAGCTCAGAGGTACACAGTTACCTGCTGGCGGGTAATCGGGCGTGCTCCCAAGGCCAAAAGTTCGGGCATAGTGGGGCCACTGGCACACTTCATAACCAGGAGACACGCACATGGAGCGCTACACAGCCAGAAGCACCGCACTGCAGCACACAATGTGAGGAGGTGACAACATGGAGGGACACTACCCACTTCATACACCTTTATTTTCCACTTTTCTGATATCTTCTGAGGACAGAACATCTGTGAGCCACTTTTGATTTAATCAAAACATTGACTGTTAAAACAATTCTTTAAAAAAGTTGTAGCGGATTTATACTGTAACTTGTATTTATGACTGTAAAACCATGTGATGCAGGGTCGCAGTGTATGTTTGATGGGACGCCATCTTTCAGAACTGTGCTAACTCACTGTTGAAGCGTCCAATGGTAAGAGAAAATACAGATTTGTTTTTTGTGACAAATGGACATTGTACTCTGTACTTCTGCTGTAAGTAGTTCTATTCCATCTTTGTAATGACTGATTGTTGAAAACAAAATGAAGGCCGGGTGGCAGGAAAGGGCAGTGGTCTTGAGCCCTGGGTTTTGGAGTCAGCCAGATCTGGGTTCAAATCCCGGCTCAGCCACTAACTTGCTTTGTGATCTTGGGCCAAAATGTCTTAACTGCTCAGTTCAAAGTTAATTTTTATCTGTAAAATGGGATTAAAATAGAACCTACCTCATAGGGTTGTTGTGAGGAATTTAAGAAGCTGTGATGTTTGTAAAGTGCTTAGCACAGTGTCTGCCATTCAAGCACTAAATTAATGGTAGCAATTAATGAACTACATCTGGGGTCAGGGATGGATCTGCGCCATTGTCTGGGTCTGAGAATGTTGATGCCTTGTACACGATTGCTCATATGAACTGATTCTGACTTGCTGCTTGTCCTTTCCTCCAGTCCCTCCTCTGGTTGTATGTGACTAGGTGGGAGGGCGTCGGGGACCAGCATTGAGTAAGAAGGGGCCTAGAGAATGGGGTCTAGAACTTCTAGAATCATAGGGTTTGGGGGTTGGTATCTTTCTGCTCTTCCTGGATTATTTTCCTGCTCTTAACTTCTCCCTTCATTGGGAGTTATTTTAGAAAGCACTTCTTGGTCCCATGACCTGTTAGCTTCCATAGTAGCTGCAGGTTCCCCGTAGAACCCAAGAACTGATCTTTTTCCCACCAGGAGCAGAGCAGATGCCAGAGTGCCCAGAGCCTGGCCTCATTCTTCAAAGAGAGAGGAAAACCTAGTTGGTATGGGCTAAGGAAGCAAAGTGGGTTCCAGCCTTGGGCTTCATGCCCACCCTCAAGCAGGCCAAAGGAGGGAGGTTCCAGCAGCCCTTGTGAGATACAGAGGGTTTGCAGCCAAGCTTGGAGGAGCTAAGGGACTTGGAGCCTAGCCTTTAATGGGAAGGGAAAGAGCCACCCCTTTTATTGAACTAGGCTCTAACTGATTTCTCTGTCCACAGGTGACCCTGGCAGCAACCCTAACAAACGCCAGAGGCAGCCCCCTCTTCTGGGAGATCACCCCGCAGAATATGGTGAGGGCAGGGGGTTCCCCTCCGTGGACTCCCGTGGCTCATGTGCCCCTGCCCGACGCCCGCCACGCAAATTCTCACCCGCCCTCCCTCTCTTTCCTTCCCACCCCCCAGGAGGGCCCCACGGTGGGTACCACAGCCATTACCATGATGAGGGCTACGGTCCCCCCCCACCTCACTACGAAGGGAGAAGGATGGGCCCACCAGTGGGGGGTCACCGCCGGGGCCCAAGTCGCTACGGTCCCCAATATGGGCACCCCCCACCCCCTCCCCCACCACCCGAGTATGGCCCTCACGCCGAAAGCCCTGTGCTCATGGTCTATGGCTTGGATCAGTCTAAGATGAACTGTGACCGAGTCTTCAATGTCTTCTGCTTGTACGGCAATGTGGAGAAGGTGAGTTTCTGCAAAGTTCACTGTTTTCCTTGTAGACCTGGCAGGTCCCAGGGAGGCCCTGAACCTCATGTTTTGCCCAGTCAGTGAAGAGGGAGAAAGAGCCAGAGCTCGCTTGGGTAAGAGCAAGTTGATTCAGAGAGGATAACTTGCTTAATTGGGTGACCTGCTATGACAGAGTTTGTTGAGTCCTCACTGTGTATGGGTATTTTGTCCGTTTTTGAAATTTCAGTGTTAAGACTGGGACTATCACAGTGCTAATACTTAACATTACTTGACTATTACGATATGTGAAATTTATCCATTGTGGTTTTTTTTTTTTTTTTAATTTACTGGATTTTGAGAGAGGGAGAGAAACATCGATTTGTTATTCCACTTATTTATGCACTCATTGGTTGATTCTTATATGTGCCCTGACTGGAGATCAAACCTGCAATCTGAGTGTATTAGGTTGATGCTCTAACCAGATGAGATGCCCGGCCAGGGCTATCCATTATACGAGGGTTTTCTCCAGATAATGTGCCAGCCCTGGGTTTTCTGTCTTAATTGAGACTGATAGGTGACTGTCCCAGATCAGAGTGTTTATTACTTCCGTCGAATCCATCTGAAGCTTTTTGAATTTGTAGCCTCTCTTGGCCCATTAAAAACAGTAGTAGTTCATACGTGTTAAGTTTTTCTTATATGAGGCAATTTTAAAAGTGCTTTAAGTGTTGTAATTTGTTTAACTTCACAAGCATCTTTAATGAGGTAAGCGGGGAATGAAGAGAAGGAACGTGAATAACCTGCCTAGGTTAACAGACCTTTTTGTGGAAGCAGAACTCGAGCTAGAGAGCCTGGCTTCAGAGTTGACACTACTATTTTTCAGTGTGGTTTTACTTTAATATGCATAAAGAAATATTTTACATCAGGACCCAGTATCTAGATAAATGTGTCTATTTATTAACAAACATTTATGAGAACAGCTATTCTGTTTTTTTTTTTTACTATGCCTCCTGTTTTATGTTGTGTGTGATTAAGTGATCTACTTATGGGCCATGCCCTATACTATCTAGGCTCTGCTGCCTGCCTTGGGCTGAGCACTTGCCATGGGCCACGCATGCTTTTCTGTTTCACTTGATTCCCATTAGTAAGTCAGGATGTGGGAGCAGAGTTACTTCTTAACTAACCTGGAAGGGGCAGGAGAGAGGCCCCTGGCTGCTGGACAGTGATGATGACCATGGCTGCTCTCTCTAAGGTGAAATTCATGAAAAGCAAGCCGGGGGCCGCCATGGTGGAGATGGCTGATGGCTATGCTGTGGACCGGGCCATTACTCACCTCAACAACAACTTCATGTTTGGACAGAAGCTGAAAGTCTGGTAGGTGCCAGATTCCTTGGGATAGGATGCTTTGGCAAGGGTTTGGGGAGAAAAGGGAAGGAAAAGGGGGCACCCATTGCACAGGGCCCAGCAATGGAGCACAGTGAGACAAAGGTGCTTATTCAGGCAGGAGTGAGGTGGGGCAGTTGTGTTTCCAGATGCTTCTCTGAAGCAGTGGGGAAAAGCGCGCTTCGCCTCAGCTGTGTCACAGTGCCCCCCGAGTACACAGCACTTGCTCAGACCAGGAACAAGGCCATGGTGGAGGGATTGGGGGACATTAGGTTTGACAGAGAGCCCCTCTTTCCCCTTAGTGTCTCAAAGCAACCTGCTATCATGCCTGGTCAGTCATATGGGCTGGAAGATGGGTCCTCCAGTTACAAAGACTTCAGTGAATCAAGGAACAATCGGTTCTCCACTCCGGAGCAGGCAGCCAAGAACCGCATCCAGCACCCTAGCAATGTGCTGCACTTCTTCAATGCCCCTCTGGAGGTGACGGAGGAGAACTTCTTTGAGGTGGGTGCCATGGAGTTGGTCCCAAACCACAGCCATCTGAGTGGGCCATTCATTTTAGTCTTTCAGCAAATAGTGTTTTCCTACTCTGCCAGGATGAGGATTGGGTGCTCGGAACAGCACCAAACATGTAGCAACAGAGAAGTTTGCCAGACTCAACATTTTGGGCAAGCTAGGATGGCTATACCTTTGCTGGGAAAGGGTCTCTCTGTGTGTTGGGAGAGGTGATCAGAGTCCAATCTCAAAACATCCCCTTTGTCAGGCAGGCCCCTAGGTGCCTAGATAACATCTGAAGGGAGGAGCCTGATAAGGGCAGGCAGTCTGACTGGCAAATTTGGACTTTGGTTCTTGTATTCAATTCATCAAATATTTACCTAGTGCCAACTCCCTCAAATAGCATCTGAAGATGAGAATTGCGGGGCGGGGGGAGAGGCGGGGGAAGGAGTCGTAGAACGCCATAGAGTGTGTGATGAAAGCTTCGAAACTCATCTCCAGAAAAATTTGAAGCATCGGGTCATGCAGGGCAGGATCTGCTTAATTCTGCCATGTGGCATTTCTTGTGCTTCTGCATCTATTTTCTCTTTCTGTTTTCTTGTATATTTTTATTGATTTCAGAGAGGAAGGGATGAGAAATATCAGTGATGAGAGAGAATCACCTGTCAGTTGCCTCCTGCATGCCCCCTACTGGGGATCAAGCTCACAACCCGAGCATGTGCCCTTGACTGGAAACGAATCTGGGACCCTTCAGTCTGCAGGCTGACACCCTATCCACTGAGCCAAACCAGCTAGAACAGTGGTTGGCAAAATTCAGCTTTGTCCCCTTGTGGCTCTTGCACAAAATACCACGGTCTGGGCGAGTATTTTGAAGAAGTGGCGTTAGAAGAAGTTTAAGTTTAAAAAATTTGGCTCTCAAAAGAAATTTTAATTGTTGTACTGTTGATACTTGGCTCTGTTGACTAATGAGTTCTCTGATCACTGAGCTAGGTCATCTGCATCTATTCTTTGTCTTGTAGATTTGTGATGAGCTGGGAGTGAAGCGGCCATCTTCTGTGAAAGTATTCTCAGGCAAAAGTGAGTAAACTGCCTTGTCTTCTCCCTCATTCCTTGGTTGTAGATGAGCAGCTCCCTAGTTTGTGCACGGGTCAGCCTAAAACCTTTGCTTTCTGATCAGGTGAACGCAGCTCCTCTGGGCTGCTGGAATGGGAATCCAAGAGTGATGCCCTGGAGACTTTGGGCTTCCTGAACCATTACCAGATGAAAAACCCAAGTGAGTATCTGTATCTTGCAGTCCATTCCCCTTATGACCTAATGGGTTGGCTGGCTTCAGATCAGAGCTGCCTTCCTGCTATCAGGATAGGGCCCCAGAAATACTCACGTTGTCACTGACATAGATGGGTGGGACCTGATCTCCAGGAGAGTAGCCTGGCTGCTTGTTCACCACTCCGCCAGCCGAGAGTTGCTTGGGCTTGTTCTTTAGGCAGCTGGCATTCTCTGCATCAGAAGCTATCAGTAATGCCCAGCATGTCAGTCACAGAGGCTGGCTAAGCTAGTATCCAGGAAATGGGCTATATTAGCCAGTAGGTAAAATTTGTCCACCCAATTCCTGGGGGCAGACCTGTTGCTTTGAGCAGCAACAGAGCTAGGAATGGAATTCTCCATGGTAGTGAAGGAGAAATGCCTTGTGTTTTTGGCTTGTTTGTAAGCCTCACATTGGGCAGTGCCCATTCCCACAACTGAACTACAAAAGGATGTGTTTAATGAGGAGAATGGTAGGGTGGGGAAGGGTTGAGGGAGGGGGCAACTCCAGAGATAAGCTCAGCCAGATCTCTCTTCTTCTTTGCAGATGGTCCGTACCCTTACACCCTGAAATTGTGTTTCTCCACCGCTCAGCACGCCTCGTAATTAGGTGCCGAGGAAGAGTCCTATCTGAGCAGGAAATAATTTCTTTCCTTTGTGGTTTTTTTTTTTTTTTTTTTTTTTTTTGGCAAAAGTTCCTATATTCCTTTTTTTCTCTTTTTTTAAAATGCTAGGTTAGAGGCTTAACCATAATGGAAACGATGGAAGGGGAGGGGAAGGGAATTGATATCTCCCAAGATTAACCTTCACTTTTAAGAAATTATTGTACATGTGATTTTTTTTCTCCCGTTCATACATTCGTGCTGCCTATGTACTCTTGGCACATTTCAATAAAATTGTTTGGAAAATTAACAGCGCTTTCTGGGACTTGCGGTTGTGTCTGCTTCCCTCCCACTTGGTCTGAACAGGGGCAGGTAGGCCAGGACACACCTGCAAGCTGTGGAGGGCTGCAGACCCCAGCCCTGGGAGGAGCAGGGTGAGGCCAGGGCTGTAGACCAGTAAAAATGCTAGCAATTAAGGAGTCTTGAGAAAAGGCTGGGAGACCTGGTGGCACACAATTCCTGGATCCTGTTTAAGCAGTGGTCAGCAAACTCATTAGTCAACAGAGACAAATATCAACAGTACGATTGAAATTTCTTTTGAGCCAAATTTTTTAAACTTAAACTTCTTCTAATGTCACTTCAAAATAGACTCGCCCAGGCTGTGGTATTTTGTGGAAGAGCCACCACACTCAAGGGGCCAAACAGCTGCAGTTCGCCAACCACTGAGTTAGAATCACTTAAAAAGTACAGTATTTTTACGTGTGTAAGACACTTTTTTCCCCCCTAAAATTGTTAGACTGAAATTTGAGGGATGTCTTACACAGAGAAGTAAAGGAGGGCAGGAGGGAGCCATGTGGATGTGTAGCTACCCATACCTTGTCAAACAGGCCTCTTCCAATCACCGCCTTATTGTTACTGGTCAGCTGGTGCCATAATTGGAGTGCGTAGATGCAACAGGGACCAGAGCATTCTGAGCCAATAAGATGTCAAAAAATAAAAAGATAGCCCTAACCGATTTGGCTCAGTGGATAGAGCATCTACCTGTAGACTAAAGGGTCCCAGGTTTGATTCCGGTCAAGGGCATGTACCTTGGTTTTGGGCATATCCTTAGTGGGGGGTTTGCAGGAGGCAGCAGCTGATTGATGTTTCTCATCAATGCTTCTAACTCTCCCTTCTGTAAAAAAAATCAAAATATTTTTAATAAAAAGATAAATACCAGTAAGTGGTTGTTTTACTCTGCAAAATTCAAATTGAATGTAACTAGCTATGGAAATAGAGCTGCAGAGACAATTTGGACCTACTCAGTGTATGATCAGTCAATGGAGAAAAAAAATTACCAATCCTTAAGATGCCAAAAAAAGAAGGCCTTAAGAGGAAAACCAGCAAAATGTTTAAAATACTGATTTTTAAATTTTGGGTTGGAAAAGCGGAGGTGACATACATGGGAGCGTCTTACACATGAAAAAATACGATCTATGGTGTTGCTGGGGAAGGGAGGAGGAATTAAAGAGAAATTGTGTGCCTTTTTTTGTTAATCCTCACCTGAGGGTATTTTTTTCTTTTGAGTTTTGAGAGAGACATTGATTGCCTCCTACAGGTCCCCCAACCAGAGCCTGGGATCAAACCTGCAACCCTTCTGTGCGTGGGCCACACACCAGCCAGGGTTACACCTGTCTTTTTATAAGGTTGGAAAATAAACCTCTGGAAGATAAAAGTGGGAATCTTCTCCCTTACCAATTTTTGGTGATATTTTTTCTCTGTGTCACATTGGGCAATGAGCCCTGCAGTTGAACTGCATAATAAGGTATGCAAAACAAGGAATGGTGGGAGGAGCATGTTCTGGAGTTCCATCTGGACATTTGTTTTTATGTGTGTGTGTGTGTGTTTTTAAGGTTTTATTGATTTTTTTACAGAGAGGGAGAGGATAGAAACAGTGATGAGAGAAACATCAATCAGCTGCCTCTTGCACACCTACTGGGGATGTGCCAACAACCAAGGAACATGCCCTTGACTGGAATTGAACCTGGGACCTTTCAGTCTGTACGCCAATTCTCTACCCACTGTGCCAAACCAGTTAGAGCCAGACATTTGTTTTTTATTAGGTTTTTACTGATTTTCAGAGAGAGGAAGGGAGAGATTGAAACATCGATGAGAATCATCAATTGGCTGCCTCCTGTAATCCAGACATGCCCTGACCAGGAATTGAACCATGACCTGGTTCATAGGTCAACACTCAACCACTAAGCCACACCGGCTGGGCAACATTTGTTATTTTTTTAATCTATATTGTTGAAAAGTGTTACATATGTCCCCCTTTTTCCCTCACTAAGGATATTTTTTTCCATTGATACTATCATCGATGTCCCAATTCCTCCTCTACCCCCATTTTTACTAACTCCAGCCAGTCCCTGCCCTCCCTTTGCTCTGGAAATTACTACTTGTTTTGAATAAAATTATTTGTGCTGTGCAATGTTGTGTATCATAATCACATACAAAGCAACTTACTTTTACCCCTGCTGTGGTATGTGTTTTTGCATTAGAATTTATCTGGTTCCAAAGATCATTTCCAACTTTTTGCTACTGCAAACTGCATATCCTGTATATCTTGATATAAATATCTTAGCCAACTTCCTTGGTATTGTAGAAGTAAATTACTAGCAGTGGAATTGCTAGATTAAAGAATCTATATATACAATTGCAATGTGATAGGTACTCCCCAGTTGTAAATGGGAACTTGTATATGTGGAGGTAAGGTGTAGCAACCTGGAAGGAGCCTGCTTTAAGGCTCATGATGTAAGAGGTAACCTGTAGAGGACCAAGTAAAAATAGCACTTTCCCCTAACCGGTTTAGCTCAGTGGATAGAGCATTGGCCTGTGGACTGAAGGATCCCAGGTTTGATTCCAGTCAAGGGCATGTATCTTGGTTGTGGGCACATCCCCAGTAAAGGATGTGCAGGAGGCAGCTGATTGATGTTTCTAACTCTCTATCCCTCTCCCTCTCTAAAAAAGTCAAATGTATTTATAAAATTAAAAAAAGACAGCACTTTGTTCATGCATGTGCTCTTGTTTTAAAAAAATTTGTAATTGATATTTTTACAGAGAGGAATGGAGAGGGATATAGAGAGAGAAACATAGATGAGAGAAACAATCAGTTGCCTCCTGCACACCTCCCAGTGGGGATGTGCCTGCAACCAAGATACATGCCCTTGACCAGAATCGAACCTGGGATCTTTCAGTCCATAGGCTAATGCTCTATCCACTGAGGCAAACGGGCCAGGGCCATGCCTGTGCTCTTAAAAAAGACCCCACTTTCAAATTTTACTGAAATTTTGAAACTCAGATTCACATTACTGAAGACATGACATTTATCAATGAAACTGCTTCATATGGGACAGTTTTGAAATAGAACAAGAAGAAACTAGTCCACCTTGCAGCCACAAACTTCAAAATCTGCTATGACATATTTTGTTTATAATTTTGATTTTAGAGAGAGGAAGGGAGAGGATAGAAACATTGATGGCCATACCCATTTTGGCTCAGTGGGTACAGTGTTGGTCCAAGGTCAAATGCACATATGTTGGTGTAGGCTCAATCTCAGCCTTGGTCCAGGTGAATGCAAGAGGGAACCAATCAATGTGTC
>JAAGEH010000370.1:2185390-2222058 GCA_011751065.1 Lasiurus cinereus
GTTTATAATTTTGATTTTAGAGAGAGGAAGGGAGAGGATAGAAACATTGATGGCCCTACCATCAATGTTTTGAATAAAATTATTTGTGCTGTGCAATGTTATATATATATACTGTGTGCACATATAACATGTTACAAGTTTTTTGCTGATAATAATGTTCAACATTTTTTTAAAATGTATTTTATTGATTTTTTACAGAGAGGAAGGGAAAGGGATAGAGAGTTGGAAACATCGATGAGAGAGAGACATCAATCAGCCACCTCCTGTACACCCCCTACTGGGGATGTGCCTGCAACCAGGATACATGCCCTTGACCAGAATCGAAACTGGGACCTTTGAGTCCGCAGGCGGACGCTCTATCCACTGAGCGAAACCGGTTTCGGCATCAACATTCTTTTTATTGATTTCAGAGAGGAAGGGAGAGGGAAAGAGAAACATCAATGGAGAATCATTTATTTTGTAATTTAAAAAAATTCTTTATTGTAATGGTTATTTTTTAAAATATATTTTATTGACTTTTAACAGAGAGGAAGGGGAGGGACAGAGAGAAATATCAATGAGAGAGAAACATCAATCAGCTGTCTCCTGCACACCGCTTACTGGGAATGTGCCCTCAACTAAGGCACATGCCCCTGACCGGAATCAAACCTGGGACCCTTCAGTTCACAGGCTGACGCTCTATCCACTGAGCCAAACTTGTCTCAGCAAGAGAGAATCATTGATTGACTGCTTTCTGCATGCCCCGCACTGGGGATTGATCCCTCAACTTGGGCATGTGTCCTTGACTGGAATCAACCTTTCAGTCCCCAGGCAGGCGGACACTATCCACTGAGCCAAACTGACTAGGGCTATGTTCAACAACATCTACATTTTTCTCTCTCATATCTTGGTATTTGCATGTGGTTTCAGAGTTTTCTTTGAAGAGATAACAGTTCTCTGTCAATGCATGGTCACTGGTTCAGTTTTCCAATAGAGCCTGCCTATGACATTTTATTAAGAAGGCAATTCCGTTTGCTCAGAGACATCCATTCACTTCCTGGTGAACATCTCCCTAACAAGCATTTTTACAGCACTTGTGTTCTTGCGTTATGTGAATTTTCCATAGAGGTTTATTTTATTTTGAGGAAATTATTTTGAGAACATAGACATAAGATCCACATAAATCCCCCCTTCGGCACTTCTGAAGCCTAGAGACGTGAAATAATGACTCCCCCAGCCCCAGGTCCCTGTGTACAAAGGAAAATAGGACCTGGAGGTGGTGTGGGAGTTTTAAAAATAGTCGCCAAGACTGGTTTGGCTCAGTGGATAGAGCGTCAGTCTGCGGACTGAAGGGTCCCAGGTTCGATTCCAGTCCAGGGCACATACCTAGGTTGCAGGCACAACTCCAGTAGGGGGCGTGCAGGAGGCAGCTGGTCGATGTCTCTCTCTCATGGATATTTCTAACTATCCCTCTCCCTTCCTCTCTGTAAAAAATCAATAAAACATATTTTAAAAAATAAATAAAAAAATAAAAATATACAGTCAGAGCTTAATGTTGGCCCGAATTTGACATGGGTAAACTCTACCTGGTAAGATTTCTTTTTAGTTAACATGGCATTAGTTAGGGCTGCAGTTATTCTGCCATTAAGCCCTTGCACATTTCCGCTGTCTCGTTTTAACACCATTATAAAACAGCGTTGTGATGAACGTTACGCAGGACTGTCCATCAGGCCCGATTCTTACTGGGTCAAAGGGGCCCTTCCACTGAAGAACCGGCTATTTCCTGTTGCCCTTAGTAAAGATGGCGGGGGAGGGCGTCTCTGCCTTCCGGCTGCACTTGATGCCCTCCCTCAATATGGCTGCCTTTGCTTCCCGCCCCTTTCGTTTCCTCTTATCGCGTTACTCAGCTGCTCAGTAGCAATGGCGGCGGCGATGGCGGCTTCACGCAGGTTCCGCGTTCTGCCGCTGTGGCGTGAGTCACTCTTGACCTCTGGGGGTCCGATCGCTGTCATGCTGTCCTAGAAGTCATGTGACGGGGAGGCTGTCCCAGGCCAAGCAGGGTCCGGTCCCTTTAACTCAGGGATCCGAACGTCCCATCCAAGGATTCCCCCGTGTCCTACAATCGGGTTGCTGAGGGCGCACTGTTCCTAACTTGGGGTCAGTCCCACAACCGAGGGTCTGAAGTGGTTCTCAGATTGAGGTCGCTGATAATTGCACCCCTAATCTTAAAACTGTATCGACTTACACTGAAGTCTCTAAGGGTCCCGTGTTCCCCAGTCTAGTGTCACTGAGATGTGTGCCCTCTGTTCTTGAAGGTGCTGTGTCCCCAATATGGGGTCATCAAAGGCTCTTCCTTCCTGTGTCTCTTCAGGACTGACAGCCCCCACCCACCTGGGTCTCAACCTTAGCCTTCGACCCATGAGCTCCTCTGCACAAGATGAGGCCTCCAGAGCAGACCCCAGTGAAGCCCCACACCACAACTATGAGTCCCTTCGGGTGACAGCAGTCCAGAGACACATTCTGCATGTACAGCTAAATCGGCCGGAGAAAAGGAATGCCATGAACAAGGCCTTCTGGAGGTTTGGCCTACAGATCGTGGAGGCCTACCTGTAGGAGGAGGCAGAGGCTGAGGGGTTGGCTAGGGGAGGGGTGTGGGAGACAGTTGGACATGAAGGTAGGAGATTCCCACCCCAGACACAGCCCTTCCTTACTCCTTGCCCCTCTACAGAGAGATGGTGGAGTGCTTCAACAAGATAGCGCAAGATGCTGACTGTCGGGCTGTGGTGATCTCTGGTGCAGGAAAAATGTTCACTGCAGGTATGAGATGCTCTCCATCCCTACCTACCTCCCTTACCTCTAGGTATAGATAAATGCTTTTTCTTTTTTTTAATTAAATGCAGTAAAGGTTTATTTACACCCAGAGATAGGTTAGCTAATAGTTAAAGACCTGGCTCCTGGATGGCTTCCAGGGAATGGGTCATACAGGGGAAAAATTAATCATGATGAATCAGAGAGTTAAGATTGCGGTCAGGGTCATGGTCTCTACTGATTGCTAGATGATAGGGTAGGGGGTAGTTGATCAGTGTATCTGGTCCTGATGTCAGCCATGGTGTGGGTTGGCTGCTTTTCTGGGCCTAGAGCAGAAACTACTGAAATCTAGATGTTAACCTCTATTTTGACAGAAACTATCTCTGTGATCAGTAGACCTGAAGCTTTGTTCCTAGGATTAAATGGTGCTGATCAGAACCTCATTGCCCTGAGGGCTTAATGATTAAGGGAGTGGTCCTGCAAGGGAGAAGAAGGCAGGTGAGTCAGGGTGCTAGATGAAGCCAGTTTGAGTCAAAAGGAACGAAAGGAGAAAAGGTCATAAGAAACTTCAAAATTAAGTTTCTATGTGGTTATGATCCCCTACCCCCTTCCTTTTGATAATTTCTAATCTTTAGGAATATAGGGCATCTGACTAGGACTATAATCATGGTTTTGAACTCTGTTGAACTCCGTATCTAGTAGTTTGCTTGCTTCCATTTCATTTAGGTTTTTGTTTTTTTTCCTGGAGATCCCTTCTGTTCTTTCATTCGTGACGTTTCTTTGTCTCCACATTTTGGCTGTTCCCTGTGTTTGTTGCTATGTACTATGTAGAGCTTCTATGTCTCCTGGAATTGGTAAGTAGCCCTGTGCAGTAGGTGTCCTGTAGAGTCCAGTGGTTCAGCCTCCCCAGTGAGCTGGGCACTATAGGGTGTCCCTGTGTGAGCTGTGTGCACAGTCTTGTAGTTGAGCCTTGCTTGCTATTGGCGTCTCTGGGATGAATTGACCGCCAGGCTAAGTGGCTGTGAGGACCAGCTGCAACTACAGTGGAAGAGCTGCTGTGCAGGAGAAACCCCTGTGGAGCAGGACTTGCTTCATTGGGGCTTTGGTGCTCACTGAGTGTGCTCCTTGAGTGTGTCACTTGTGGAAGTGTAGAGTTGTAATCTGCTATGTCTGAAGCTGTACACTGGCTCTGGCCCTCTCAGGAGGTGCAAAGTCAGCCACTGCCTGGGGCTACCCAGCAGAAGCTACAGAGACCTGCAGATGGTTGCTACTTGTTTTGGGCTTGGGAATACCTAGGAGAGGCCCCGCTGTGAAGCAAGATAGGCTGGCGCTGGTGCCAGGTCTTGGACCTTTTCTTGATAGGTTTTGGTCATAATGAACCAGTCTAAAGCCTGAGCTAAGAGAGGCCATTGTTATATGGAAAAGCCATTTTTATATGTAAACAGCTTGAGTGGGGTCAGATCTCAGAGAATCACCAGAGTAGAGTGAACAGTGTGGCCCAGATATGGCTGCCAGTTAGCTTTGAGGGGGGGAGGTCCCAGCACAGGAACAACAACCCCTGCGAGCACACCTGCCTGAGAGAAAGCCACCCCTGATTTCCTGCCCTGATGCCAGAACATCCTCCCCGTAAGTCCCTGGATTCCTCAAAGCCTCCACCCAGCACTGGGGCTCAGAAGTGGGCCATGTAAACTTCATGTGCAGGCCTTTTAAGAGGAATACCTGGGACTCCAGCAGCCTCTGCGTTACTCAGCCGCAATTTCCACAGTTTTTTTTTTTAATTAAAACTTTATTATTCAGATTATTACATTTGTTTCTCTTTTTTCCCCTCCATAGCTCCCCTCCACCCGGCTCCCACCCTTCCCTCTGCCCTTACCTCCCTCCCGCATTGACCTCATCCATAGGTGTATGATTTTTGTCCAGTCTCTCCCTCTACACCACTCACCCCTTTTCCCCTGAGAATTATCAGTCCACTCCCTTTCTGTGCTCCTGATTCTATTATATGCACCAGTTTATTCTGTTGATCAAATTTTTAATTCACTTAATTTTTAGATTCACTTGTTGATAGATACGTATTTGTTGTTCATAATTTTTTATCTTTTACCTTTTTCTTCTTCCTCTTCTAAAGTAGTACCTTTTAGCATTTCATATAATACTGGTTTGGAGTTGATGAACTCCTTTAGCTTTTTCTTATCTGTGAAGCTCTTTATCTGCCCTTCAATTCTGAATGATAGCTTTGCTGGATAGAGTATTCTTGGTTGTAGATTCTTGCTGTTCATCACGTTGAATATTTCTTGCCACTCCCGTCTGGCCTGTATTGTTTCTGTTGAGAAATCAGCTGACAGTCGTATGGGTGCTCCCTTGTAGGTAATGAACTGTTTTTCTCTTGCTGCTTTAATATTCTCTCTTTGTCTTTTGCTCTTGGTATTTTAATTATGATGTGTCTTGGTGTGGTCCTCTTTGGGTTCCTTTTATATGGGGTTCTGTGTGCTTCCTGGACTTGTAAGTCTATTTCTTTTACCAGATGTGGGAAGTTTTCAGTAATTGTTTCTTTAAATAGGTTTTCAATATCTTGCTCTCTCTCTTCTTTTTGGCACCCCCACAATTCTGATGTTGGTACCCTTGAAGCTGTCCCAGGGGCTCCTTACATTATCTTCACATTTTTGGATTCTTTTCTCTTCTTGCTTTTCCAGTTGAGTGTTTTCTGCTTCTTTATATTTCAAATTTTTGACTTGATTCTTGCCTTCCTCTAGTCTGCTCTTAGGTCTCTGAATAATATTTTTTATTTCAGTCAGTGTATGTTTAATTTCTAGTTGGTCCTTTTCCATCTCTAGTTGGATCTTTTTCATCTCCTCTTGGGACTCGCTAACTTTATCCAACTTTCCTAGGATATTCTTGAAAAACCTTATAAGCATGGTTTTGAACTCTATATTCAG
Source organism: Lasiurus cinereus (assembly GCA_011751065.1). Classification (NCBI taxonomy): domain Eukaryota; kingdom Metazoa; phylum Chordata; class Mammalia; order Chiroptera; family Vespertilionidae; genus Lasiurus; species Lasiurus cinereus. The sequence continues at coordinate 2,191,111 of JAAGEH010000370.1, forward strand.
TCATTTGTTTTCCTCCATTTCTTTTGTTTGTGATCCCTTCCCTTATCTCGGCATTTTCACTATGCCGGGAGAACTTCTGTGTTGGATTCAGCCTTATGATACCAGACTTGCAAAACTGCAAAAGCCTCTCTATTGAGCTTGGGATGGGTGGAGACTCAGGGATTAAGGGACCGCCTTGCCTTCCAGTCGGCCCCTGAGTCTCACGTGACTGGGTAATTGCTGGAGCGGTCCCTGTGCGCGCGCTCTCTCTCTCTCGCAGTGCCTCTAGACTGCTGCCCCTCCGGCTCCCTTGCGCTTCGGTACCATATGAGTCTGGGTCCCCAGGGTTTCGCTCGAAACCAGGGTTTAGTGGAGTTAGTAATGGCACAATTGGGAGGGTCTGTCTCCCACCCACTTATGAAAGCCATCGGCACAATCAACAGTCGGTCCTCTGTGCGCAGTGCCGTGTGTGCCACCAGACCTCTGATCATTTGCGACGCCCCTAAATTTCTGTGCACTTCTCCCTTTTCACAGTCCAAACTCCCCCCATATGAGTTTCGGCTGGATCTGGGGTTTAGTGTCGTAGGATAAGGGGTTTAATGCTGTTGGGAGTCTCTGTTTCCCTCCTGCCAGAGAAAGCCAGCCAGGTTCTCCGGCATCTGCTCTTTGCACGCACACATCTCCATTCCTCAGTTTTTTGCAGCTCCTCTGGGTCTCTGTGAGCCCCTCTCTTTCCTTCTAGTTGTAGAATTTCCACTCAGCCAGCTTTCCTGTGGTTTTGGATGATGTCCATTCTGTCTTTTTTTTTTTTTTAATATATTTTATTGATTTTTTACAGAGAGGAAGGGAGAGAGATAGAAAGTCAGAAACATCGATGAGAGAGAGACATCGATCAGCCGACTCCTGCACGCCCCACAGTGGAGGTGTGCCCGCAAGCAAGGTACATGCCCCCAACCGGAATCGAACCTGGGACCTTTCAGTCCGCAAGCCGGCGCTCTATCCACTGAGCCAAACCGGTCTCGGCTCCATTCTGTCTTTTAGTTGTAGTTTTGAAATTGTTGTGCGAGGCAGCAGTGTACGTGTTTACCTATGCCGCCATCTTGAATTCTCTCCACAGTTTTTTACAGCCCGAAGTTACAGGGGCTTCTCTCCCCAGCTCTGAAACCCTGGGCTGGGGGGACCACTTCTTCTCACGGGAAGCCTTGGAGAAATCTCTTTCATTTAAAAACATGCCACATGTGAGTGGTGGACTAGCCCATTCCATGCCTCTGCCCTTCCTACCAGTCTTGAGGTGCTTTCTTTGTTACTTCTCTAGTTGTAGGACCTCATTCATCCAGATATCAGGTGGTTCAGAATGATGGTTGTTTGTATTTTAGTTGTAATTTTGATGTGGTTGTGGAAGGCAGCAATTATTGGCATTTACCTATACCGCCATCTTAGTTCCCTCAATATCAGAGGGCTGCAGTCAAACACTTTTATTAGAAAAATTCAGGGGGCATCAACCCGGGAACTCCACTTGCCATGAGCCTCCGGGAAGACAAGTACTGGCCCTGCTTACTGGTGCAGCTGAACTACCACAGGGAGCAGACGCCCCACTGTGCAGCCTGGTGAGGCCTTGGACAGGGGCATGGGAGAGCGGGCCTGGCTCCAGCATTGTCCCTGCTGGAGGTGATGGTTGCTGTGGGTAACAATTAAACAGTAAAGGGGAAAGAGTGTTGGGGTAAGAGTTGTGCTTATAAACGAGGAGTGGCTGATTGAGAACTGTCATCTGAGCCAAGGCTAGTCCCAGATGGAGTGAAAAAACTCTGGTACAGATGTGGAGGGTGGGAGGAGGGGGAATGGAACTGGTAGAGGGAAATAGCAAGTACAGAATCCCAGAGGCAGGAGTGTACGCAGCTTCTTCTGGGGTCTTCCAGCTAGTGTAGCTGGGTAATAGTGGTCCAGAGGGAAGAGGAATAGGAATAGGAAATGGGATATGTGTGTTTGGGAAGGAGTGAAAATTCAATAAATTCCATAGAGGTAAGTGAGAGAAGCCTTTGGAAGCTTTGGAGCAGAGAAATGATATCATCCCACTGATTTTTTAAACCAGCTTACTAAAAAAAAAAGGGAAGAAAAATTCAGGCCCGGCTGGTATGACTCCGTGGTTGAGCATTGACCTATGATCCAAGAGGTCACGGTTCAATTCCCGGTCAGAGCACATGCCCAATTTGTGGGCTTGGTCTCCATTGTGGGGTGTACAGGAGTAGCGGATTAGTGATTCTCTCATCATTGATGTTTTTGTCTCTCTCTGCCTCTCTCTTCTTCTCTGAAATCAATAAAAAATATTTTTAAAAAAGAAAAGGAAAAATTCATGATCTAGTTCAAAGGTGAGCAATTAGATTAAAAAATGCTTTTGTTTATCCTCAACCCAGGTTATTTTTTCCATTAATTTTTTTTTAATACTCACTCAAGAATATTTTTCCTTTGATCTTTAGAGAGAATGGAAGATAGAGGGAAAGACAGAGAAATATAGATGTGAGGGAAACACATTGATTGGTAGCCTCCTGCATGCATCCCAACCAGGGCCCGGCCAGGGAAGCTTGCAATCAAGTACGTGCCCTTGATTAGAGTTGAATCTGCAACTCTTTGGTCTGCAGTCCAATGCTCTATCCATTGAGTTGAACCGGCTAGGCCAGTGGTTGGCAAACTCATTAGTCAACAGAGCCAATTATCAACAGTACAATGATCGAACTTTCTTTTGAGAGCTAAATTTTGTAAACTTAAACTTCTAACACCATGTCTTCAAATAGATTCGCCCAGGCCATGGTATTTTGTGGAAGAGCCATACTCATGGGGTCAAAGATCCGCATGTGGCTCATGAGCCACAGTTTGCTGACCACGGGGTTAGGGCATTGATTTTTTTAAAATTAGTTTTCTGTTTCTTTTTTTTTAATTTAATAAATCTTTATTGTTCAGATTACAATTGTACCTCTTTGCCCCCCCATAGCTCCCCTCAACCCGGTTCCCACCCCTCCCTCTGTCCTTACCTCTGCCCCCATTGTCCTCATCAATAGATATACAATTTTTGTCCAGTCTCTTCCCCCTTCCCTCCAAGAATTGTTAGTCCACTCCCTTTCTATGCCCCTGATTCTGTTATATTCACCAGTTTATTCTGTTCATCAGATTTTTAATTCACTTGATTTTTAGATTCACTTGTTGATAGATAGGTATTTGTTGTTTATAATTTTTATCTTTACCTTTTTCTTCTTCCTCTTCTTAAAGAGTACCTTTCAGCATTTCATATAATGCTAGTTTGGTGGTGATGAACTAACTCCTTTAGCTTCTTATGTGTGAAGCTCTTTATTTGCCTTTCAATTCTGAATGATAGCTTTGCTGGGTAGAGCTATCATTGGTTGTAGGTTCTTGCTATTCATCACTTTGCCACTCCCTTCTGGCCTTCATAATTTCTGTTGAGAAATCAGCTGACAGTCATATGGGTGCTCCCTTGTAGGTAACTGTTTTTCTCTTGCTGCTTTTAATATTCTCTCTTTGTCTTTGCTCTTGGCATTTTAATTATGATGTGTCTTGGTGTGGTCCTCTTTGGATTCCTTTTGTTTGGGGTTCTGTGCGCTCCCTGGACTTGTAAGTCTATTTCTTTCACCATGTGGGGAAAGTTTTCAGTCATTATTTCTGCAAATAGGTTTTCAGTATCTTGCTCTCTCTCTTCCTCTTCTGGCACCCCCATAATTCTGATGTTGATATGCTTGAAGTTGTCCCAGAGGCTCCTTACACTATCTTTATATTTTTGGATTCTTTTTGCTTTTTGCTTTTCCAGTTAAGTATTCTTTGCTTCTTTGTATTTCAAATCTTTGACTTGATTCTTGCGATCCTCTAGTCTGCTGTTAGGTTTCTGTATAATATTTTTTATTTCAGCCAGTGTATGTTTAATTTCTAGTTGGTCCTTTTTCATATCCTCAAGGGTCTCACTAAATTTATTGGCCTTTTCTAGAAAATTCTTGAAAAACCTTGTAACTGTGGTTTTGAACTCTGTATCCAGTCATTTGTTTTCCTCCATTTCTTTCATTTGTGATCTGTTTCTTTGTTGCCACATTTTGGCTGCTTCCCTGAGTTGATAGAGTGGCCTTGTGTGCTAGGTGTCCTATAGGGCCCAGTGTCTCAGCCTCCCCAGTTACCTGAGGTAGATACTCTTATGTGCACAGCTTTGATAGTTGTTGATATCACTGGGAGGAATTGGCCTCCAGGGCAATTGGCTGTGAGGATCAGCTTTGTCTACACTGGGAGAACTTCTGTGCTGGAGATACCCTTATGAGACAAGACTTGCAAAAGTCTCTGTGCTCACCTTGGATGGGGCGGTGTCTCAAGGCGGAGCTGACAGCTTTGGTTTACCGTCAGCCCTGCCCTAATAGGCCCTTGTGTCTCAGTGTCTCGTGGTAATCTGAGAGAAAGCCTCCCTTGAGTTCAGCCTGCTGCTAGACAGTCCAGTTTCTCCCCAAATGAGTCTCTGTCCTCAGAGTCTCACCCGGAACTGGAATTCAGCACAGTTGGAAGCTTTTGTCTCCCTTCCAGTTGAGAAAGCCAGCTAATTGTGCACTCAATTGCCGGTCCTCTCCGCATTTGAGTCTTAGTACCTCTGCCTCCTCTGAGTCCTAGTGTGCTTTTCTCTTTCCTTCTAGTTATAGAATTTCCACTCAGCCAGCCTTGCTTGGTTCTGGATGATATCCATTTTATCTTTTAGCTGTAGTTTTGAAATTGTTGTGCAAGGCAGCAGTTTAGGTGTTCACCTATGTCACCATCTTGGTTTCTCCCTAGGCCACTGATTTGTTTAAAAATATATTTTTTTTGCTTTTTAGAGAGAGTGGAAGGAAGAAGGATATGGAGATAGAAACATTGATGAGAGAGGAAGTAATTGATTGGCTGCTTCCTGCACACCCCCCTCTGGGGATTGAACCCACCACCTGGGCATGTGCCCTGACTTCCACAAAATACCAGCAACTTCTTGTTTCCTGGGTTGACACTCAACCATTTAGCCACATAGCCAGGCTCCATTGATTTTTTTATTTTAGGGAGAGTGGAGGGAAAGGTGGGAGGGGAGAGCAAGAGAAGAGAAAGAAAGACATTGATGTGTTAGAGGCACATCAATTGGTTGCTTCCTGCACATGGCCCTACCAGAGGCCAGGGATTGAGCCTGCAACCGAGCTATGTGCCATTGACTGGAATATATTCTGTGAGCTTTTTGGCAATGAGCCAACACTATCCACTGAGCAAAACTGGGTAGTGCAGTGGTTGGCAAACCGCGGCTCATGAGGCACATGCGGCACTTTGGACCCTTGAGTGTGGCTCTTCCACAAAATACCACGGCCTGGGTGAGTCCATTTTGAAGAAGTGGCCTTAGAAGAAGTTTAAGTTTAAAGAATTTGGCTTTCAAAAGAAATTTGAATCATCCTACTGTTGATATTTGGCTTTGTTGACAAATGAATTTGCTGACCACTGGATTAGAGCAATAGGTTCTTTTTATAACAAGAACATATTGGAAATTGGTATGTTACTACGACTTTGACTGGAATGTTATTTTTTTTTAATATATTTTATTGATTTTTTCACAGAGAGGGAGAGAGATAGAAAGTCAGAAACATCGATGAGAGAGAGACATCAATCAGCCGCCTCCTGCACACCCCACAGTGGAGATGTGCCTGCAAGCAAAGTACATGCCCCCAACCGGAATCGTACCCGGGACCTTTCAGTCCTCAAGCCGATGCTCTATCCACTGAGCCAAACCAGTCTCGGCTGGAATGTTATTTTTTAAGTTATATTTTTAAAATTTATTTCAGAGAGGAAGGGAGAGGGAGAGAGAGAGATAGAAGCATCAGTGATGAGAGAGAATTATTGATCAGCTGCCTCCTGCATGCACCCTACTGGGGATTGAGCCCACGACCTGGGCATGTGCCCTTGATCAGAATTGAACCCAGGACCCTTCAGTCCGCAGGCCAAGGCTCTATCCACTGAACCAAACTGGCTATGGTGGAATGTCATTTTTTACATAGACATGCACAGATGTCACCAGAAAGTTTTAAGGAATTATTATTGACTTTGGAAGCTGATAAAAGCCCCTTGGAAAATGGCCTGGTACCCTACTTCAATGGTTCACATTAGTTTTTCCAGATAAGGAACAAAGGTTGCTTTCCTGGGAGACAACAAGAAAAGAGCCTCAAGACATTGTAAAGAACCTTGAGAACCTGAGGAATTCACCCAAATCAATAGGTATTGCAAGCAAATGCTGGTGGCAACTATGTGGTTTGGCTTCTAGCCCTACGGGCTAAAGGTCAATCTGGAGATTCCTTATGAAATTCCAGCAAAGCAGGTTTAAAATAACTTATATGATAAATTACTATTCTTGTTACATTCTCTCCCTCCCTCTCCACTCCCACCCCCATCCACTCTCTAAAAATAAATGGGAAAATATTCTCGGGTGAGGTAGGGAGAAAAATATGTTTCAATATGAGTAATGCTTGTTAATTAGGGTTGTCAGCAGCTTCTAACTTTCCCTTTTATCATTTTAATTTAAAACATTCAAATTCAGCCCAGCTGATATTGCTCTGTGATTGAGCATTGACCCATGAACCAGGAGGTCATGGTTTAATTCTAGATCAGGCACATGTCTGGATTGTGGGCTCAATTCCCAGAATGGGGGCATGTAGGGCAGCCGATTGGTGATTCTCTTTCATCTCTGATGTTTCTCTCTTCCCCTCTCTGGAAACAAACAAACAAACAAACAAACAAAACATTAAAAAAATAAAACATTCAAATTCAGAAATTAGTCCAACTGAACATGACAGAACATGACTTAAGGTCCTTAATCTCTGAGAATCTTTTTTTTGTTAGTAAAGTGTGTTATAATAACATGCTTTCATGTAATTACCCAACACATATGAACTGATTCCCATTTCCATGTCTCTTGGATCTTTTGATTGTCCCTCAGATCTGTTCCTCAGATGGTAATTCCCATTGACCATATCCACTGAGTCCTTTGTCATCTCTATTATGCTAAGCCCATCCAGTGAGTTTTACAATTTCTGATAATGTAGTTTAGGTTTTCAAATTTCCACTTGGTTCTTTATGTATTTTCCATTTCTCTGCATAACTTTCATGTCTTTTTATTTTGCATGAGTATATCTTTCTTTGTGCCATTGAACATAGTTGTAATGGCTGCTTTAAAATCTTTGTCTCCTTATTCCAACATCTGGGTCACATTTAGGTCAATCTCTGTTTTTTATCTTTTCTTTTGGAAAAAAAAATAGGTCTCATATTTATTTTTCTTTGTATTTGGAGTAACTGTGGATTGTATCCTGGATATTGGGATATTGGAAGATGTTGTGGACACTTTGGATCCTATCATAGAACTCCAAAGAGTGTTCAGATTTCTGTTTTATCAGCTTCATTGGAATCAGCTTTTAAATCTTTTGGGCTGTGCCAAAACCGGTTTGGCTTGGTGGATAGGGTGTCAGCCTGCAGACTGAAAGGTCCCAGGTTCAGTTCCTGGCAAGGGCATGTACCTTGGTTGCGGGCACATCCCTAGTAGGGGGCGTGCAGGAGGCAGCTGATCGATGTCTCTCTCTCATCAGTGTTTCTAACTCTATCCCTCTCCCTTACTCTCTGTAAAAAATCAATAAAATATATAAAAATAAGTAAATAAATTTCTCAAAAAAATTTAAAAAAGTAAATCTTTTGGGCTGTATGCATGTTTCATAGGTCAGCAATAAATTTGGGCAAAGTTTATACACAGAATTTGGAGCTCCCCTCTCTGGCTGTCTCCTTCCCTTTGTGGAATTTACCCCCTTACTTTCAGCAGCTGGGATCACCCAGATTCTACAAGCACAACTACAGCTTGTGCTAAAAGCTTTAAAAACTGGTAACTCCCTCAGTGCCAGAACCTTTTTTTAAGTGACAACTCTCTTTAGAATCTTCCCTGTGTTATCCAGTAGCTGTTTGTATCTTGTCCAACCAGAGCACATAGTTGTCATCTGTGAGATGAAGTGAGGCATCACATAAAGATTTCTGACTTTGCTTGTGGGCTCCGCTGAGGAGCAGAGGTTGGGCTGCAGTTACAACCCCTTAGCTCCTGGTCCCTGGCCCAGCAGCAGCATGGCCTGCAGGGAGACATTGAAGCAGCCCATGGAGCTGGAGGCAGCGCTGCTGAGCTGGGGTTGCTCTAAGCAGCAGTGCTGTGAACTCTGCCCAGCCCTGCTCCTCAGGCCCCTGAATACCGAGCCGTGGTCATTTCAGATGCACATCCCACTGTGCCTCCCAACTCCAGAGCAAATTTTTCAGAAAATAAAACAAGAATATTGTCATTATCAGAGGTAAAGACATTTCTAAGTTCTTGATCAGTCCCTGGCTAGTGGGGCATGTGCTGGAGACAACCAGCTGATGTTTCTCTCTCTCTCTCCCTTTCCCTTCCTCCCTCTCTAAAGTCAATAGAAATATATTTTAAAATAAATAAATAAAAATTAAAAAGCATATACTTGAGTGGGGATTAAAAAAAAACACACCTTCTTAATCAGAATGAAGCCTGTATTCAGAAATCATCTCACTCCTCAGCACTCACAGTACCTAGTTCTCCAGGTTTCTCCTCAATGAAGAGGGACCAGCCCACCTTTACTCTCCACCATGTTGGAATAATATGCAAGCATCTCTTAGAAGACCATGAATCCTGGCTGATGTTCAGTGTTAAAGCGGCGGCTCAGGCACCAAAAGGTCACAGATTTGATTTCCTGTCATGGGCACATAACTAGGTCAGAGTGCTCCAGTATGCATAGGAGGCAACCAATCAGTATCTCTCACATCAATGCTTCGCTCTCTCCTCCTCCCTCTCCCTCCCCCCTACCTTTCTCCCTCCTTTCCACTCTTTCTGAAAAGCAATGGAAAAAATATCCTCAAGTGAGGATTAACAAAAAGAAAAGAAATAGCCCATATTTAATGTAGCATTTGTGAGGTGTGAGGTGTGAGGTGTCATTGCATTTCACACATGTTAATTCTCCCACAACCCTAGGAGACAGGTTCAGTTCTTTTTTGTTTTTGTTTTTGTTTTTTAGATCTTTATTGTTCAGATTATTACAGTTGTTTCTCTTTTTTTCTCCACATAACTTGCCTCCACCCAGCTCCCACCCCACTCTTTGCCCTTACCTCCCCCACATTGTCCTCATCCATAGGTGTATGATTTTTGTCCAGTCTCTCCCTGCACCCCCTCACCCTTTTCCCCTGAGAATTGTCAGTCCACTCCCTTTCTATGCCCCTGATTCTATTACATTCACCAGTTTATTCTGTTAATCAGATTTTTAATTCACTTGATTTTTAGATTTACTTGTTGATAGATATGTATTTGATGTTCATAATTTTTATTTTTACCTTTTTCTTCTTCTTCCTCTTCTTTAAGAGTACCTTTCAGTATTTCATATAATACTGGTTTGGTGCTGATGAACTCCTTTAGCTTTTTCTTATCTGTGAAGCTCTTTATCTGTCCTTCAATTCTGAATGATAAGCTTTGCTGGGTAGAGTATTCTTGGTTGTAGGTTCTTGCTATTCATCACTTTGAATATTTCTTGCCACTCCCTTCTGGAGTTTCTGTTGAGAAATCAGCTGACAATCATATGGGTGCTCCTTTGTAGGTAATTAACTGTTTTTCTCTTGCTGCTTTTAATCTCTCTCTGTCTTTTGCTCTTGGCATTTTAATTATGATGTGTCTTGGTGTGGTCCTCTTTGGATTCCTTTAGTTTGGGGTTCTGTGTGCTTCCTGGACTTCTAAGTCTATTTCTTTCACCTGGTGGGGAAAGTTTTCAGTCATTATTTCTTCAAATAGGTTTTCAGTATCTTTTTTTTTTAATATATTTTATTGACTTTTTACAGAGAGGAAGAGAGAGGGATAGAAAGTCAGAAACATCGATGAGAGAGAGACATCGATCAGCCACCTCTGCACGCCCCCTACTGGGGATGTGCCCGCAAGCAAGGTACATGCCCCCAACTGGAATCGAACCTGGGACCTTTCAGTCAATGCTCTATCCAATGAGCCAAACCGGTCTCGGCGGTTTTCAGTATCTTGCTCTCTCTCTTCTTCTGGCACCCCCATAATTCTGAATTTGGTATGCTTGAAGTTGTCCCAGAGGCTCCTTACACTATCTTCATATTTTTGGATTCTTTTTTCTTTGTGCTTTTCCAGTTGAGTGTTTCTACTTCTTTGTATTTCAGATCTTTGACTTGATACTTGCGTTCCTCTAGTCTGCTCTTAGGTCTCTGTATAATATTTTTTTATTTCAGTCAGTGTATGTTTAATTTCTAGTTGGTCCTTTTTCGTCTCCTCTTGGGCCTCACTAAATTTATCCATATTTTCTAGAAAATTCTTGAAAAACCTTATAATCGTGGTTTTTGAACTCCATATCCAGTTGTTTGTTTTCCTCCATTTCTTTAGTTTGTGATCTGTTCCTTTGTCTTCCCATTTTCACTGCTTCCCTGAGTTGGTAGAGTAGCTTTGTGTGCTAGGTGTCCTATATGGCCTTGTAGCTCTGCCTCCTGTTACCTGAGGTGGACACTCTTGGTGCACCCCTTTGTGGACTGTGTGTACAGCCTTGTTGTAGTTAAGTCTTGATTGTTGTTGGTATCACTGGGATGGATTGACCTCCAAGCCAATTGGTTGTGAGAATCAGCTGTGTCTACACTGGGAGAACTTCTGTGCTGGACTCCGCCTTAAGACTTGCAAGATTGCAAAAGACTCTGTGCTAGGCTTGGATGGGGCAGAGTCTCAGGACTGAGCAGGCAGCCTTGACTTCCCATCAGCCCCTGGTCTCAGTGTCCCTTGGTAATCACTGCAGCCCTCTCTGTGCGCAGGTGCGCGCACCTACAGATCACTGCCTTTCCGGCTCCCTTGAGTTTCTGTGTGCTCCGGGGACCCAAATGAGTCTGGGTCCCCAGGGGTTCAGTGCAGTCCGACCTGGATTTCCGTGCAGTTGGGAGGTTCTGTCTTTCTCCCACTAGAGAAAGCCAGCGGCCCAACCAGCAGTCAGCCCTCTGTGTGCGCACTTTTGCGCGCACTTCTATCTTTCATGGCTCTCCTAAGTTTCTCTGCACTCCTCCCTTTTCACAACAGTCCAGACTCCACCATCTGAGTCTCACCCAGTGCAGTCAGAAGTGGGGTTCAGTGCATTTGGGAGTTTCCGTTTCCCTCCCACTAGAGGAAACCAGCCAGGCCCCCCACCGCCTGTCCTCTCTATGCGCGTGTCTTCATACCTCAGCTTTTTGCAGGTCCTCTGAGTCTCCGTGAGCCCCTCTCTTTCCTTCTAGTTGTAGAATTTCCACTCAGCCAGCTTTCCTGTGGTTCTGGATGATGACCGTTTTGTCTTTTAGCTGTAGTTTTGAAATTGTTATGTGAGGCAGCAGTTTAGGTGTTCACCTATGCCGCCATCTTGGTTTCTCCCAGTTTTAGTTCTCATCCCCATTTTACTAGTATATTTGCTGAAACTCCAGTCCAGAGGAAGGAAGAAATGCCCAGTTCTCACAGGTGGTAAGTGGCAAGCCAGGATTTCTGACCTGGAGTTGCCTGGCTGCCGAGTCCCCTTGCCGATAAACCACTAAGTGACTGTAACCCAGGTTCAAAGCAAGGGCTCTGGTCCCAGAGCCAGCCACTCCCATGGGTGCCTCCTGTGCACACCTCTTCAGCTCTGTGTTGCAGTTTCCTCCTCTGAAGAGAGTGGAGGTAACAGCACCCAGCTCAGGTTTGTTTGTGTGAGGATTCAATGAGTGCAGATGCATAAAACATCAATACATGGAACAGTTTTTTGATGGAGCTCTTATTTGTGATTATGAATAACTTCATTATGATTATGAATGATAGCTGGAACATTTCAAGATTCTCAGGAGAATGTGATGGCCGACTTCACTGCAGGGAGTGGTTCTCACTGTGGAGGGGAACACCTTGTATTCTGGTCAGGGGCCCTTACTTACTTCATGGGGTTGTGAAAGCCAGTCTCTGCAGGTCCAGGTAGTACAGGTAAACCAGAAAAACCTGGGAGGCAGGGATCACAAGGGGCCACGCTGGGCTTGTCTGGGAGTAAGCGTGGCTCCCGTGACTCACTTGGACTTCTCAGACATGGAGTGGAAGAAGCGCTCAGACTGGTCCAAGTGGTCCTGGCCTCTCCTGAAATGGAGTCTGTAATAACAACGTGTGATGCCCTAAATGGCAGGCACTGCTTAAAGCACCTCTGGGCTTCATCTCCTTGGAGCCTTGCAGCCTCATCAGCTCTCAGGGGGGCTTTACCTTCATGTCACAGAGAAGAAACGCAAGGCCCAGAGGATGAAGTGACCTGGACAAGGACACCGGGGGTCCCATCTATTTATTTATTTATTTAAAAATATTTTTATTGATTTCAGAGAGGGAGAGATAGAAACATCAATAATGAGAGAGAATCATTGATTTGGTGCTTCCTGCACACTCCGCCCCTATTGGGGTTCGAGCCTACAATCCGGCCTTGTGCCTTTGATGGGAAACCCTTCAGTCCACAGGCCAATGCTCTAACCATTGAGCCAAACCAGCTGGGGCTAGGGGATTTCATCTTAAGCATATTTAACTTGCACAAATGCATCTCTACCCTGAGCCAACACTCTTCCCACCTCATTTAAACAAGCTGTGCAGGCAACAAAGTCTGAGAGTGGGTGTGGATGTATGTGGAAATGATTTTTCAGGTGTGATAACCAATTTGCTAGAGGACAGGCAGCAGGATGAGCATCATTAAGCTGGGGAGGAAAAAAGTGAAGGATGATTCTGTTTAGAACTGTCCCATAGCGCTATCTTAGATTAAAAGCCAGAGTCCTCCTCTTGGCTCAGGAGGCCTCCCACTGCTGGCCCGGTCACCTCTGACCTTGACTCTTCCCACTTTCCTTCTTGCTCATTGCACTTCAGCTACCCTGGCCTCCTCCATGGTCCTCACACAGATCAGGGCATTCCTACCACTGGCTGTTCCTGACATTTGGAACTCTTATCCCGGATGTCCCCGTAGTTCCCTGTCTCTTCTCCACATATTTTTTAAAATTATTTTAATATATTTTTATTGATTTCAAGGGGAAGAGGGAGGTAGAGAGAGATAAAACATCAGTGATGAGAGAGAATCATCGATTAACTGCCTCTTGCACACCCCCTACTGGGGATCAAGCCCACAACCCAGGCATGTGCCATTGACTGGAATCAAACCCGGGACCCTTCAGTCCACAGGCTGACACTCTATCCATTGAGCCAAACTAGATAGGGCCTCTTCTCCATATCTTTACTCAAATGTCACTTTTTCAATGAATGGGTCCCTCACACCCAATATAATACTGCAGGAGTCCTCACTGCACACTCATTCACTTTCCATTGCATTGTCCTTTTTAGTTTTAACATTTATCATCATCTGACATGTATTTGTCTTTCCCATAGAAGGGCAGCTCCATGGGGACAGGAATTGTTTGTATTGTTCACTTATTGAGCTCCTACTGTGTACTAGACTTTGTTTAGCCACTGGGATACAGAGGTGGAGAAAGATAAATATTCCCCGGCTCCTGGCACTCTCATCCCAGATGGGAGATAGGCGCTAAGTGAGAGAAGCACAACGTTATGTGATAGCAGTGCCGGAGCTGGGCAGAGGAAGGAGATGGAAGGTGACGGCTGCGGTTTGGCCAGGGTAGCCAGAGCCGGCCTTTCTGAGGAAATGACTTTAGAGCTGTGTCCTGGCGGAGATGGAATCTGTCTTGGGATCAGAACTGGGAGGACTGTATTAAGAGGGAACAGGAGGTCCAAAGCCCTGAGAGGGAATGTGTTGTGTTGTTGGAACAACTGTTGGAGACATGTGTGCCCAAAGGAATAGGTTGGGAATGATTTTTGTGCTGAGCTGGTAAGGTATTGGCAAAGACCTTGCATTTTATTCTAAGTAAGTAGGTTGGGAAGGAAGAAGAGAGGGCCCTTGAGTATCTACATGTTCCCTCTGGCTGTGTGTGCGGAGCAAACTATGGGGGCAGGATGATAGTCAGAGTGTAGGGGTCATTCAGGTTTGGGATTGTCTTGCAGTTGGAGCCCCCAGAATTGCTGCATCTCAAGAACCACTAGAAGCATTAACTCGATTGCTCAAACCAAAACCTGACTGCTGGACTATCTGGCATATGATAAAAAGCATGACCTTGGGAAAGTGACTTAAATTCCCCGTGCCTCAGTTTATCCCATAAACTGGAGGTAGTAATAGGAACGCGCCTCATAGCGTTGTTGTGAGAAAAAAGTGAGTGAGTAGTAAAGGTTAACTTTTATTTCACCATCCCTTGCTAAGACCTATGTGAGTTGCTTTCTCCACTGCAGTGGTTTGAGGATTCAAATAGGCTGAGCTTAGACTGGGGCACCTCTAGCTGGGGCAGTGGGAGTCTATATGAGCCTCCTCACACTTCTCACTAGGTATCGACCTCATGGACATGGCTTCAGACCTCCTTCAGCCTCAAGGAGATGATGTGGCTCGCATAAGCTGGTACCTGCGTAACCTCATCTCCAGATACCAAGAGACCTTCAGCGTCATCGAGAAGGTGACTGGGGGCTGGGAAGGCACGCCTTCTATCCATCTCTCCTAGGCCGGCGCTGACCCCGCCCCTCGCGTTTTCTTCCAGTGCCCCAAACCCGTGATTGCAGCCGTGCACGGGGGTTGCATTGGCGGAGGTGAGTCTACAACTCCCATCCCGGAACTCGTTCTGACTGTGTGCCTCTTGGCTGCTGCCCTTCCGCCTCAGCCAGTGGCCTCCAGCCTTAGATGTGTTGCTAGGATTTTGTACCAAACTGCAGCCCCCTGGGCCTGGGCCCTCGAAGGGTTGGTCCTTCTGGTTGTTTAGTGCCCAGGGCTTCTACCTCCCAGGTGTGGACCTCATCACCGCCTGCGACATCCGGTACTGTGCCCAGGATGCTTTCTTTCAGGTGAAGGTGAGTCATCCTCCTGAACTTCTGCTTCTTTGAGCCCTGCTTAATGCTGGGCAAAGAGGGCAGAGGCAGGGCAGAGCAGAGACAGTGCAGGCTGTGCAGGTGGGAGGGAGGAGGGAGGGCCTGGAACAAGCCCAGACGGCTTCATGGAAGAGGTCATCAGAAATGACCCTGAAGAAGTAAGGCTTGGCTGAAACTGGTTTGGCTCAGTGGATAGAGCGTCGGCCTGCGGACTGATGGGTCCCGGGTTCGATTCCGGTCAAGGGCATGTATCCTGGTTATGGGCACATCCCCAGTGGGGGGCCAGCTGATCGATGTTTCTAGCTTTCTATCCTTCTCCCTTCCTCTCTGTAAAAAATCAATAAAATATACTTTAAAAAAAAGAAGAAGTAAGGCTTGCTCATGGAGGAATTAAAGGGTAGGACACGGTCAGGAGTGAGTAAAGAATGGGCACGGGGCAGGCCGGGGACGCTGCTCTATGGAATCAGTACCTCAGAGGGGAGGAGGCAGGATGGAACCCATTGATGCAGTGAGGGGGTGAACCAAGCACGGTTAGAAGCACTTCACCCTGAAGAGAGACGTGGCAGACCCGGAAGAATTGAGATGGCCGAGGAATTGGAAGGTGGACTCTGGCCTGAAGGAATCCATCCTTTGGAGAGAAGTGAAATGGAGTATTGAGGGGAGGAGCATTTGAGTGAGGGGTGGAATGAGACCTCTACTACGAGTGTGGAATTTCACTGGCCAGTATTGGACAGAGACCAGGAACTGACGGGATTCTACCCGCAGGAGGTGGATGTGGGTTTGGCTGCTGACGTGGGAACACTGCAGCGTCTTCCCAGAGTCATCGGGAATCAGAGGTGGGTAGGGAAACCTGGGGGAAGGGACCGAAGGGCATCTCTGGACCTGGAATGACCGCTGACACCCTGATAACCCTGCCCTCCTGCAGCCTGGTCAACGAGTTGGCCTTCACCGCCCGCAAGATGATGGCTGACGAGGCCCTGAGCAGTGGGCTGGTCAGGTAGGCTGTGCTGGTGCTGGTGAAGAGCTCAGGGCCAGCCAGGCCTGGGTGGGGCTCTCTGGGTCCCTGTGAATTCTTATTCATGGATTCCACGGCTTCCTCTCTCTGAGTGGTCAGTTCTTTATTCTGGAGTGTCGTGCCCTGATAGGTCCATTTCATGGGAGGAGGGGAGGGTGTCTTCTGCTTTCTACTGTGATTGGCCACTTCTAATATGGGAGGGAAAGTAGAGAAACCTCTGACCCCTGATTCCAGATGCCCTTGTTTTGCAGCCGAATATTCCCAGACAAGGAGGTCATGCTGGACGCGGCCTTCAACCTGGCAGCGGAGATTTCCAGCAAGAGCCCCGTGGCGGTTCAGGGCACCAAAATCAACCTGCTCTACTCCCGTGACCATTCAGTGGCCGAGGGCCTCAATTTCATGGTAAGGTTCTCCATCTGATCCATCACAACCCTTCTCTGATCTCAGAGCAACCAATCAACTCAGCAGCTTCTGCAGGCCTTTTCCTCTGATTGGTGTGCTGCTATATCCCCGTTTTTCATTGGTCCAACTCCAGTCTTGCCCTATCCTTCCATTATTCTCTGCCCTTTCTATCTAGACATCCTGGAACATGAGCATGCTGCAAACCCAGGACATCATGAAGGCTGTCCAGGCAGCCATGGAGAAGAAGGAACTGAAGAGTGTCACCTTCTCCAAGCTCTGAGAGCCCCCATGTGCTAGGCCTGGCCTGGGTTCTGGCTTTGACCAGTCTTATGCATGTGTTTCCTCATTTCCAGAGGAGAATTAGTAAAGATGATCACCTTGCTGCCTTCTCACCCAGTCTCCCAGTTTATAACTCTGACACTGGTTTCTTCATGTCCAGGGCCATACCTTCACCCTGTGAACAATAAAGCAAAGTCAAGAACCTGGTGTCCTTATTGGAGATGGGAGAGGTGGGAAGGAGATAAGATGCACATGGTGATCCACACACCACAGTTGGCAGTTGTGCTGAAGATTGGGAAGAGAGCTTTGGCCAATGGGAATGGGAGCCAGGCAGGTGATAACCATGCAGAGCTGGCAGTAGACAGGGCGGGGCCAAAGAAAGTCTGGCATGGATGGAGCAAGCAGGGGTGCAGCATGAGGGCAGTGTTCACCCCGCCTGACCCCCTCTCACTGCTTAATGGGATCTGGCGCTGAAGTCTGGCGAAGGTGCCATTGCTATCTAGCCAACTGCCTCATTTCTTTAAGTTTTATGTTTTCTCATTCAGCCTATCTAATAAAGAGGGAATATGCTCATTGACCATCACACCCTCACCAAAGGTGGTCCCACTGCTCCGCACACCTGCCTCTGGAATCTCCCAGTCCCTTCAGCCCCCCAGCTGCCCAGGGCAGGCCTGAGGAATGACCAAATGGCTTAACAAGCAGGCTGCATGGGGCAACCAGGCTGGCAGGGGGTTAGTGAGGGACTACAAGCAACTGAACAAGCAGGCTGGTGGGTGACCAGGCTGGTGGGGGAGGGGGGATCATGAGGGGTAACCAGGCTGGCAGGAGGAGCATTGGGGATGACAAAGCCAGCAAGCGGGGGCTGTTGGGGGTGACCAGGATGATGGGGGGGGTACAGTTGTGGGCAACCAGGCCAGCAGAGGGAGGTAGTCGGGGGCAACCAGGCTGGTAGGAGGGGGGCAGATAGGGGTGACCTGGCCAGCAGCAGGGGGCAGTTAGGAATGACCAGGCATGCGGGCAGGTGAACAATTAGGAGCCAGCAGTCCAGGATTATGAGAGGGATGTCCAACTGCCAGTCTAAACAGGCAGAAGGACATCCCCCAAGCGGTCCTGGATTGGAGAGGGTACAGGCTGGGCTGAGGAGACGCCCCCCTCCCCGCACTAATTTCATGCACCAGGCCTCTAGTATACATGTAATTCCACTGTCCTGGATTTATGTTGGGAATGAGCATAAGAGACCAAACATTAATTTAGTGCTTTCTATATACCAAGTCTTGTTCTGAGCATTTATTAACTTAGCGATTACTTTAAGGACCTGTGAAGTTGATACTATTAATATCCCCATTTTGCAGATGAGCAAATGAGCAAATTGACGTTAAGGCACTGACCCAAGATTACACAGCCAGGAAGTGGCTGAGGCAGGACTTGTGCCCAGAACCTCTGCTGCAGAAATCAGTGATTTAAACCACTGTGTATACAAGAGAAAGTCATGGTAAAGGCATATAGTAGGCACAGAATCAATTTAGGTCCTTTCACAGTTCCTGGAGCGTCAAGAGTGCCCAGTTCCTCCCTCCTTTCACTTCCTCCCATTGCCCACCTGTCCTGGGCCACTCCTGCAGCCCTGCCCAACCCTGACCTTACCCTCCCTCTGCTAACAAAGGTCCAGGTAGAGTTTTATGGGCTCTGATAAAGCACTGGCAGGGCCAAAGTTCACTAGCACTTCCTCTTTACAGCAGGTGCTGGAGGAGGGGTTTCTGACCTGAGTCCCCCCAGGCCTGCCCAATGATCGGGGTTCTGACATGTTACCACTGAGGCTGGTGAGAGAAGGGAGACCAGAGGGTACATTAGAAGAAGATTGAGCCTGGGATTCTCAGAAGAGGGACCCCGTGAACTCTGCCCTGCCTGCCACTCCCTTTTCCTCAGGTATAAAAGCCAGCTACACCCAGTGTCTGTCACCATTTCCCACTCCGGCAGCTCTTCTCACAGGACGAGCCACCGACCCAGCTCTCAAGATGGCCTTTGTCCCTGCACCCGGCTACCAGCCCACCTACAACCCGGTGAGAAACAGGCCTGGGCCTTCACCCAGGCCTGCTTAGCTCCACCTGATCCCATGCACCAATTTACTCTCACCCTGAACTTCAGAGGCACCCACTTTGCCCCTGGATCTGACTTACTTAGTACTGACCCTGGGGGACCCACCTGTCAGGCTATTTATGTCCACACCAAACTCTTAGCCTCCTCATCTTCATGCTGAACCCTCACCCCTTAGTTTCCTCACCCCTTAGTTTCCTCCCCCTTGCTTAAAGGAATAAGTGTGTGGGGGTGCTTATCACTGAGCGGGAAAGGCTTCAATAAGTAGATGCCTTCAAGGCCCCTCAACCAGCCCCTTCTACAGACTCTGCCCTACAACAAGCCCATCCCTGGAGGTCTCAGCGTGGGAATGGCCATTTACATCCAAGGAGTGGCTAGCGAGCATATGAAAAGGTAAGACCCTCCCTAGCCCAAGCTAGGCTGGGAGGGGGACTTTGAATAGGGGGTTTCTGATCTTCTGACCTTCCTCTACCCTGGATGGGGAGGGGTGCTAGGCCACCACCCCTGATGACTAAAGACCAGCCCTGATCTGGGGAGTCCAGGGTTTGGAGATCAGATCAGGTGGAGACTCCTAGGGGTTGGGAGGCAGCTGGGAGGATCACCATAAGAGGTGGCCCCAGAGTTGGGCTGCTGACTTGGAATTGATGGGTTGATAGCATGAAGGAAAACCACAGGCCTGGCCCAGGCTGGTTTGGCTTAGTGGATAGGATGTTGGCCTGTGGACTGAAGGGTCCTGGGTTTGATTTTGGTCAAGGGCACATGCTGGGGTTGTGGGCTCGACTCCCAATGGGGGGTGTTCAAGAGGCAGCTGATCAATGATTCTTGTTATTAATGTTTCTATCTTCCTCTTCTTTCTCTCTTTTTGAAATCAATAAAAATATAGTTTAAACATAAATAAATAAATAAATAAGTTAAAATAAGTAATTAAATACATAATAGCCCTAGCTGGTTTGGTTCAGTGGGTGGAACATTGGCTTTCAAATTGAAGGGTCCCCGGTTCAATTCCAGTCAAGGGCACATGCCTGGGTTTCAGGCTCAATTCTCAGTAGGAAGCATACAGGAGGCAGCTGATCAATAAATTCTCTCTCATTATTGATGTCTCTCTCTCCCTCTTCCTTCCTCTCTGAAATTAATAATATATATATATAGATAGATAGATAGATAGATAGATAGATAGATAGATTTAAACATATTTTATTGATTTTTTACAGAGAGGGATAGAAAGTTAGAAACATCAATGAGAGAGAAACATCGATCAGCCGCCTCCTGCACGCCCCCCACTGGGGATGTGCCACAACTAAGGTACATGCCCTTGACCAGAATCGAACCTGGGACCCTTCAGTCTGCAGGCTGATGCTCCATCCACTGAGCCAAACCAGTTTCGGGAAAAAAATAAAAATTAAAAAAAAACATAATAAAATGTCAGACGGTTATAAATGCTATCGAGTCAAATGAGGGAAGACAATCAGGAGTGGATGTGGAAGGGAGGGGCACTGCACTGTCCCTTTAAATAGGGTGGCCAGGAAAGGCCTCCCTGGGAAGGAAACATCTCGGCAAAGACCTGATGGAGGTGAGGGAGGTGCCGGGGGACACTGAGGGAAGGGCATTCCAGGCAGAAAGAATGGCCAGTGCAGGCCCTGAGACACATGCCTGCCTGGCTGGGGTAACTTTGGGGATGCTGGTGTGAGGGGAGGTGCTCTCACTTGGGTGTTCACCGTGTCCCTCTGGGTGCATGTGGGGCATGGTCTACAGGTCCAGGGAGGGAGAGAGGCCCGCATTGATAGATGCAGGGTTCCTAGGGCAGTGCCCATGGTGACTGTAGGTGAATGCAGGACTCCCAGTGGCAGACCTATTTGAGGGGTTAGGGAGGAGGCTAGTAAGGAAAGGGAGTGGAGGAAAAAGGTGGGTACAGGGTGAAGGGGGTCCATGGGAAAATAGGGAACATCTGTAATTCTTTCAACAATAATTAAAAAAAAAAAAAGTAAAGGGAAAAGGAGCGAGTGAGGGGGTGGAGGTGGGAGTCTGCTTCCTGGAACTCAGGGGCACAACCACCCCTCCTGTCTTGAGTCAACAGTGCCAAGGCCTCCCGTGGGGAACCTGGAACAGGGTGGGGCAGAGAGACTTCCAGAGGGTGGGGCCAGGGGAACAACTCGTCATGCCCCTCCAGGTTCTCGGTGAACTTCGTGGTGGGCCAGAGCCCCGGGGCCGACATCGCCTTACACTTCAACCCCCGTTTCGATGGCTGGGACAAGGTGGTCTTCAATTCGCAGCAGGGCGGCGAGTGGGGCAGTGAGGAGAAGAAAAGGAGCATGCCCTTCCGCAAGGGCTCGCCCTTCGAGCTGGTGTTCATGGTCCTGCCCGAGCACTACAAGGTGGGAGGGACTTCCAGTGCCCGGCCTTTCCTCCCCCTCCCTGTCCTCTTTACCTCCCCCTCCTCCCCTCTCCTCCACCTCCCTATTTTCCCATGATGTGCTGAGAGAATCACCACGTTGCTATCACTATGGAAAGTGCTCAGCATGTAGAAAGCACTCAGTCCCAGGAGCTGACTCTTGGCCTCCTGGTCATTGCTCAGCACTCTGACTAGAACCGCATGCTGAGATATGATTACAAGGCAGGGCTCTACACGGGACTTGCACAGTGCCTCTGACATGCTTTGTTGGCTTTTAACCTTCCCAACAATCCCAGAGGGAGCCCTATGTTACAGATGAGGAAACAAAGACTCAGGGAGGTGAGCCGAGTTCTGAGGTCACACAGCTAAGACATGTCAGAGCTAGACCTCCAACCCAACTCATTTCGTGCTTAAACCAGGACTCAGACTCGGGTCTCTCCTGATTTTCATCCCAAGACTAAATTCTATGTTCTCTCCTACCCATTAATCTGTGAACTGACTTTTGACCCTAGCTTGACCTCTTATCTGTGGACTCCAAGGTTCCTGACTCTGAGGCTATTCCAGCTCACCCTAAGACTTCTGACCCCAAATTAAAAAGCCTCCTGTTCCCTGCTTCCTGTCTCTACCTTTCCCAGGGCACGGATGTTGCCTCTGACCTTACCCTGCCTTCCAGGTGGTGGTAAATGGGAATCCATTCTATGAGTTTGGGCACCGGCTCCCTCTACAGATGGTCACTCACCTGCAAGTGGATGGGGACCTGGAGCTTCAATCAATCAATTTCATCGGAGGCCAGCCGGCCCCAGGCCAGGTGTGTAGGGTCCTCCTCTCTTATTTGATTCCTTCGTTTTATTTTTATGTTAAATTTATTGATTTTTAAAAAGGAGAAAGAGATAGACAGACAGAGAGACTTGTTGTTCCACTTATGTATGCATTCATTGATTGATTCTTGTATATGCCTTGACCAGGGACCAAACCCACAACCTTGGCATATCAGAAAGACACTAGCTAACTGAGCTACTCGGCCTGGGCTGCTTTCTTCTTTAATTAATTCATTCCCACATTCCTTTATTTTGTGGCATCCTTTGCTGAGGATGCCATGGACCCAGAGGACCAACAGTCTACTATGTCATCAGGCAGTGTTGGCTACAAGTGATCAGGGCCGGGATGGGGGAGCTTTGGGCGACTTAATGAAGGGCTTCCTAGAGAAGGAGGAAGTGTGTACATTGAGTCAGAAAGTGAAGATAAGGAGTAACAAAAACCCCAGGAATAGCAAACAAGTTCATGAGAATTCTAATATCACTGGTCACTCAGAAACTCAGTGAAAGTCAACATGAGCCACCACTGCACTCCCCAGAAGAGCCACACTGAGATAGGCACACAATACCTATCGTTGGTGGGGCTTTGGACTGGCGACACTCCCATTCCTTGGAAAAGCATCTGTGAAGGCTGACCAGACACTTACCCAATGACTTAGAAACTCTCTCCTGGGTCCACAGTGAACAAATGGCCACCAGAACACACGCACTCGACCCAGCCTCTCGAGGTGCCCTTCAGCTGAGGGCCCACACTCCCAGCCAGCACTTCCAGGGAAAGTGCTCTGATGTTCATCAACTCCATTTTACAGATGTGGGAATTGAGGCACAGAGAGCTTAAGTAACTTGCTCCAGGTCATGGATCAGCAAGTGGCAGAGCCATGGGGTCTGTGCTCGGACTGCTTCTCTGCTCCCTGATGAAAAAACATCAAAATGTCTTTATCTGTAAGGTGGTCCCGGGGCCTATGGACCTCATTTACCATCATGCTTCATCAATGCATTTTGGGAAGAAAACAAAATAAGGCCTTCAGAAAAGGGCCTCCAGAATAACTGGCTTAAAATGGAAGTCAGGCTGAGAGGAGCTCATTAGAAAGAAGAGGAAATACAGAGAGTTAATAAAAGTAAACAAGGGAAGGGCTCTCAGGCAGAAGGAACCACCTTAGAGAAGGTGTAGACAAAAGACAGCAACAGAAACAGAGAAACAGATAGGGAGACACAGAGACTGAAATCAGCCTGAGACAGACAGAACAGGCTGGTTCCGGGGGGCCCCAGCTGCCCTGGTGGTGGGCGTGTGGAGTGTGGGGGATGAGGTGAGCATTGGTATTGTATGGGCCTGGGAGGTATATACATTTCATTGTGCAGCTTCTGGATTTTGGGGGACAGCAGGAAGCCAGGGTGGGAGAGGGTACAAGTATAGAATTTACCAGTTTTCCCAAAGTGGTGGAGGGATAGTCACTGTGTATTGGAGGTCCCTAACCACAGCTAGGCCCTCTCTGTGAATGAGCCATTTGAATGCCATCCTTGACTCCAGAGTCCCCTTGGGTGGTGGTGGTGGGCAGGCATCCTGACACTCTCCAAGCCTTCGTTCAGAGTCCCTCTCATAACCTCTTTCTCCCTCTTGCCCACAGACCCCCATGGTTACTCCAGCATATCCAGTAAGTACCGGCTGGTAGATGACATATTTTCCCTTGACAGGGGGGTTTGGTGACTGAAGAGGTCCTGGGGCAGGGGAACCCAGTCTTTTTACCATTCCTTCCTTTTTCTATCCATGTAGGGTCCTGGATGCAAGCCTCCACTGAGTAACCTGCCTGTAAGTGGGCAGGCTGTGTGGCCATGTAGTGGGGGAGTGGTGAGAACTGGGAGGGTCACAGAGTTTGGATCCCTAGGAGTACCAATCCAGTACCTGACGATATGCTACATGTTGTATGTGTGTCGTCAATATTTGTCAAATATTGTATATAATAACTGTACATAATAAAAGGGTAATATGCAAATTGACCAAATGGTGAATGACCGGTTGCTATGACGCTCAATGTAGGAGCTGTCCCCTGGTGGTCAGTGCACTCCCACATGGTGAGTGTTGTGGGAGCCACTAAGCCATGAGTTGGTCATCCTCTGAGGGCTCCCGACTGCAGAAGGGTGCAGGCTGGAATGAGGGGACCCTCCCAGTGCACGAATGTTGTGCACCAGGCCTCTAGTTATAGAATAATTTCTCTTCTTTCTCACTTCACAGACCATGGAGGGACCCCCAACCTTCAACCCGGTAAGGAGCCCTACAGTTTAGGGCTTTATGGTGGGCAATTTGTGGAGAAGTGGGAATTGAGGGGGGTAAGAGACTGTGATCCACGGGGAGCCCTGAGAGGACAAAGGGTTTGGGGATAGGAAGTGGGAAAAAGTAGGAGTGGGTGGTCCGAGTGGGGCAGGGGACAGAAGTTGGGGACATTTCCCAGGACTAGTAGGAGCCTCTCTCTGAAAATGTGTCCTTGCATCTGGCTTCTGGTGGCCTGGGAGATGATGGGACCCCCTGTTCTCTTTTCATAGCCTGTACCATTTATGGGAAAACTGCAAGGGGGGCTTACAGCCCGAAAAACCATCATAGTCAAGGGCTACGTGCCTCCCACAGGCAAGAGGTACAGAACTAAGACTGAGGTGGGAATCCCCAGCTTCCCTTTTCCCTCTGACCCAGGAGTCAGTTTTGAGCCCCCTGTCCCTTGAGGGGCCAGATGCTGGCCACCTCCTGACTCTCATCTCCCTCTCTGTCCCCAGCTTTGCCATCAACTTCAAGGTGGGATCCTCCGGGGACCTGGCTCTCCACATTAACCCCCGCCTTGCCGAGGACACTGTGGTTCGGAACAGCTATCTGAATGGCTCTTGGGGATCTGAGGAGAAGAAGATCTCCTACAACCCATTTGGTCGGGGCCAGTTCTTTGATGTGAGTCTGGTTTTCTTTCCCACTTCCCTTCAATGCCTCTGTCCTGGCCATTGCCTCATACCTGCCCCTCTCCCTGCAGCTGTCCATTCGCTGTGGCATCGATCGCTTCAAGGTTTATGGCAATGGCCAGCACCTCTTCGACTTCTCCCATCGCCTTTCAGCCTTCCAGAGAGTGGACACTCTGGAGATCGACGGTGATGTCACCTTGTCCTATGTCCAGATCTGATCTATTCCTGGGAACACACAAAGAAAGATCTCATAAAACTCCATTTTAAGCTCCTAATAAACTATCTGAGGGGGTCTAATGAGTGTCCATGACTCCATTCACTGCCCCCCCGACACACACGTACTGTTTCTTTATTCCTTGAACCTCAACCCTTACCTCACACCATACCCAAAAATTAACTAAAAATAATCAAGACCGCCCTGGCAGGTGTGGCTCAGTTGCACTGTCCATTGAACTATCCACTTTTTTGTCCATCCATTCTCCCATCATAATAAATCTAGGTACCTTAACCCTACCCAAACACTGATCTTAGAGACTTATATGTATCAAACCATTTCTCACAGCAGTTATAATCCAAAATCAAGAATGAACACCAGCCCTAACTGGTATGGTTCAGTGGATAGAGCATCGGCCTGCGGACTGAAGGGTCCCAGGTTCGATTCTGGTCAAGGGCATGTTCCTTGGTTGCTGGCACATTCCCAGTAGGGGGCTTGGAGGAGGCAGCTGATCAATGTTTCTTTCTCATTGATGTTTCTAACTCTCTATCCCTCTCCCTTCCTCTCTGTAAAAAATCAATAAAATATATTTTTTAAAAAAATGAATGAACATCAGCCCACCTGGCATGGTTCAATAGTTGAATGTCAGCCTATGAACCAGGAGGTCATGGTTCAATTCCTAGTCAGGGCACATGCCCAGTGTGCGGAAGTCAGCTGATCGATGATTGTCTCTCATCACTGATGTCTCTATCTTTCTCTCCCTCTCTGAAATCAATAAAAATATATTTAAAAAAATAACGAACACCACTAGCCCTGGTCAGGTGGCTCAGTTGGTTGGAATATCGTCCCCCTACATCAAGAAGGTTGCAGGTTTGATTCCTGGTCAGGGAACATAACTGGATTGAGGGTTCAATCTTTAGTCAGGACACATAGGAGAGGCAACTGATCAATGTTTTTCTCTCACATCAATGTTTCTCTCTCTCTTTCCCCCTTCCTCTTTCTAAAATCAATTTAAAAAACAACAACATATCCTCAGGTGAGATTTTTAAAAAAAGAAAAAAAAATAAAGATCACTAATAACTCTACATAAAATACAAAGGATTACAAGGGAATATTATGAAAAAATTTAGGCCAACAAATTTAGCAACATAAATGAGGGGAACAAGTTCCCAGAGTTAGAAATGATCTAAACTGACTAGAGAAGATATAAAAAAATGTGCTTTTCCATAGAAACATTCATAAAATTTTTGTAGAAATATTCATTACAATTCAATTATAAACTAAAAATACCTAGACTAGTCAAAACAATTTTGAAAAGAACAAAAAATATTTACACTACATGATTTCAAGACTTACTAGAAAGCTCTAGTAACCAAGAATGTGGCATTGGCATAAGGACAGACACATAGATCAATGAATCAGAATAGAGAGTCTGGAAATAAACTCACATATATGGTCAATTTATGTCTGATAAAATATTGTCAAGCTAATTCAATAGGGGGAAAAAGATAGTAATTTCAACATATAACAAGAAATGAACTTCGACCCTTACCTAACACCATACCCAAAAATTAACTAAAAATTTTCAAGAACGCCCTGGCTGGTGTGGCTCAGTTAGTTGGGAATTGTTCTGTGCACCGAGAGGTTGCTGGTTAAATTCCCAGTCATGTCTGGGAGTATGCCCAGGACAGCAATCCTTGTTTGCCTCTCTCATCAATGTTTCTCTCTTTCTCCCTAAAAATCAATAAAAATACTATTTCAAGAATGTATTAGGAAGAAAAGCATTCCATCCTTAATATTTTATTTATTTTATATACCTCACCTGAGGATATTTTCTATTGATTTTTTAGAGAGAGTGGAAGGGAGAGATGGAGAGAAACACCGATGTGAGAGAGACACATTGATTGGTTGCCTTCTGCATGCCCCTGACCAGGGTGGGGAGCCTACAACTGAGGTATGTATCCTTGACTGGAGTTGAACCCGGGACCGGTCTGTCTACAGGCCGATGCTCTCTCTATACACTGAGCCAAACCAGCTAAAGCTCAAAAAATTTTTTGTAAAAAAGGATCAAGATCTAAACATAAATGCTAAAACTCTAAAATCAGAAAGAAAAAAAAAATCTCTAACTTGAGATGGGCAAAGATTTCTTTTTTAAAATCATCTTCTATGATTTTTTAAAAATATGTTTTTATTGATTTTTGAGACTTAGCTGGTTTGACCCAGTGTATAGAACATTGGCCTGAAGACTGAAGGGTCCCGAGTCCAATTCCAATCAAGGATACATACCTCAGTGTAGGCTCCCCATCCTTGTCAGGGGCATGCAAAAGGCAAACCAATCGATGTGTCTCTTTCACATCGGTGTTTCTCTCTGTCTCTCCCTTCTATTCTCTCTAAAAAATCAATAGAGAGAAAAAGATAGAAACATCAATGATGAGAGAGAATTATTGACTGCTGCCTCCTGCACGCCCTCCATTGGGGACCGAGCCCACAACCCTGGCATGTGCCCTTGGTCGGAATCGCACCTGGGACCCTTCAGTCCACAGGCCGACGCTCTATCCATGGAGCCAAACCAGCTAGGGCATCATTGGCTGGTTCCTGTATGTGCCCTGATTGGGGATCAAACTCAAAACTTTGGTACGTATATCAGTATGATGTTCTTACTTACTGAGCTACCAGCCAGAACAAAATTTCTTTCTTTTTTTTTTTTTTAAGTAAAAGGCAGTCACTTTCATTGTCACTGTCAGTATTTTTATACAACCACGGACCCCAATCCTCCAGATGCTTAGACTCTACTCTGGTCCTGTCTCCCCAGGCCAGTATAAGCTCTCCCTCCTCTAATGCTCTTGGCTGCCAGCATCCTGAACTGTAACACATGGAAAGGCAGTTGTCAGAACAAAGCTTGAACAGGCTGAGACAGCAGAGGCAAGCCAGCCCAGGAAAGAATCCCAGTTTTCAAATCTCATTAGGTTCATGGTTTTCTTTTCTTTTTTTTTAATTAAATCTTTATTATTCAGATTATTACATTTGTTTTTCTTTTTTCCCCTCCATAGCACCCAGCTCCCACCCTTGCCTCCCTCCCCTTGACCTCATCCATAGGTGTATGATTTTTGTCCAGTCTCTCCCTGTATACCCCTCACCACTTTCCCCCTGAGAATTATCAGTCCACTCCCTTTCAATGCTCCTGGTTCTAATATATTCACCAGTTTATTCTGTTGATCAAATTTTTAATTCACTTAATTTTTAGATTCACTTGTTGATAGATCCATATTTGTTGTTCATAATTTTTGACTTTAATCTTTTTCTTCTTCCTCTTCTTAAAGAGTACCTTTCAGCATTTCATATAAAACTGGTTTGGAGTTGATGAACTCCTTTAGCTTTTTCTTATCTGTGAAGCTCTTTATCTGCCCTTCAATTCTGAATGATAGCTTTGCTGGATAGATTATTCTTGGTTGTAGGTTCTTGCTATTCATCACGTTGAATATTTCTTGCCACTTCCGCCTGGCCTGCATCATGTCTGTTGAGAAATCAGCTGACAGTCGTATGGGTGCTCCCTTGTAGGTAATGTTTTTCTCTTGCTGCTTTTAATATTCTCTCTTTGTCTTTTGCTCTTGGTATTTTAATTATGATGTGTCTTGGTGTGGTCCTCTTTGGATTCCTTTTATATGGGGTTCTGTGTGCTTCCTGGACGTGTAAGTCTATTTCTTTCACCAGATGTGGGAAGTTTTCAGTCATTATTTCTTTAAATAGGTTTTCAGTATCTTGCTCTCTCTCTTCTGGCACCCCCACAATTCTGATGTTGGCACGTTTGAAGCTGTCCCAGAGTCTCCTTACATTATCTTCACATTTTTGGATTCTTTTCTCTTCTTGCTTTTCCAGTTGAGTGTTTTCTGCTTCTTTATATTTCAAATTTTTGACTTGATTCTTGCCTTCCTCTAGTCTGCTGTTAGGACTCTGTATAATATTTTTTATTTCAGAGAGAAACCAAGATGGCGGCATAGGTAAACACCTACACTGCTGCCTCACACAACAATTTCAAAACTACAACTAAAAGACAGAACAGACATCATCCAGAACCACAGGAAAGCTGGCTGAGGGGAAATTCTACAACTAGAAGGAAAGAGAGTGGCTCACAGAAACCCAGAGGAGCTGCAAAAAGCTGAGGTACGGAGACGCGTGCGCGCTGAGAGAGCGGGTGCCAGAGGACCTGGCTGGCTTTCTCTGGCGGGAGGAAAACGGAGACTCTCAACGGCATTGAACCCCTTATCTTACGACACTAAACCCCAGATCCAGCCGAAACTCATATGGGGGAGTTTGGACTGTGAAAAGGAAGAGGTGCACGGAAATTTAGGGGAGTCGCAGAAGATCAGGTCCGGTCTCGCACGCGCACGGTGCTGCGCGGAGGACAGATTGCTGACTGTGCCGCTGGCTTTCGCGAGTGGGCGGGAGACAGACCCTCCGAACTGTGCCACTTCTGAGTCCACTGAGCCCCTGTTTCGGGCGAAACCCTGGGGACCTAGACTCGTGTGGTCCTGGTGCGCAGGGGAGATGGAAAGGCAGCGGTTAGAGGCACTGCGGGTGCGCGCACGCACAGGGACCGCTCCAGCCATTACCCAGTCACGTGAGACTCGGGGGCCGTGGAGGGCGGGGCCGACTGGAAGGCAAGGCGGTCCCTTAAGCCCTGAGACTCCACCCCTCCCAAGCTCAACAGAGGCTTCTGCGGCTTTGCATCTGCTATCATAGGGCTGAATCCAACACAGAAGTTTCCCCGGCATGGTGAGGATGCCGAGACAGGGGAAGGGATCACAAACAAAAGAAATGGAGGAAAAAAAAAAAAGACTGGATATAGAGTTCAAAACCACGCTTATGGGGTTTTTCAAGAATATGTTAGTAAAGATGGATAATTTAGCAAGACCCAAGAGGAGATGAATAAAGGACATACTAGAGATGCAGGGGAGCCAACTAGGGATGGAAAAGGTCCAACTGGAGATGATAGAGGACCAAATAGAAATTAGACATACACTGACTGAAATAGGGAATAATGTACAGAGTCCTGGCAGCGGACTGGAGAAGGGCAAGAATCAAGTGGGAAGTTTGAAATATGGAGAGGCAGACAACATTCGACTGGAGAGGCAAGAAGAGAGGAGAATCCAAAGGTGTGAACATAATGTGGGGAGCCTCTGGGACAGTTTCGAGCGTGCCAACATCAGAATTGTGGGGGTGCCAGAAGAAGAGAGAGAGCAAGATACTGAAAACCTATTTAAAGAAATAATGACTGAGGGGGACCGGGACCCGGGGAAGGAGCCGCCCACGTCCCCGGCCCGGAGGCGGGCTCGCCGGCGAGGTCGAGGCCCCGGGGCCTGGGGGGACGTGCCCCGCAGCACAGGGCGCCAGGCTGGGCCCCGCAATGGGAAAACGCAGGCATGGAATTCGGACTAACGGAGCTCCGCTCCGCGCCCCGCCGTCCTCCTCCCAGTGCTGGACTGAGTCCCCGCTGCTGGCGACGCCCGCGGGGGAGAGGGACGGGGCTGGGGGGCTGGGGCGCTAGGGCCAGGCTGCGGGCGCTGAGACCCTCGCGCTGAGGCTGAGGCTGGGACCCTCGTGCTGGGGCTGAGGCTGAGGCCCTCGCGCTGAGGCTGAGGCTGGGGCTGGGACCCTCGTGCTGAGGCTGAGGCTGAGACCCTCGTGCTGAGGCTGAGACCCTCGTGCTGAGGCTGGGGCTGAGGCTGAGACCCTCGTGCTGAGGCTGCAGGCACCGAGACCCTCGTGCTGGGGCTGAGGCTGAGACCCTCGCGCTGAGGCTGAGGCTGAGACCCTCATGCTGAGGCTGAGGCTGAGACC
>JAAGEH010000370.1:2232618-2249669 GCA_011751065.1 Lasiurus cinereus
CCTAAACCAGCAGGAGACATCCCCCCAAGGGATGTAGTAGTGCACCAAGTGACAGGTGGCCAGGAAGGAGCTCAAGCTGGTGCCTCACTGCTCACGCTCATCGTGGCCTGATGCACCTGCTGCTGCCGCCGCCACTCAATAGCACTGCTGCGGAGTCAGGAAGGGCTCCTGCCACTGCAGCAGCACACACCAGCTGTGTTCCTGTCTTCTGGCAGAGTGACACTCCCCCTGTGAGAGCACACTGACCAGCAGAGGGAGTTCCTACATGAGCGTCTGCCCCCTGGTGGTCAGTGTGTGTCATAGCAACTGGTTGACCAGTCCTCCCGGTCATTTCGGTTGTTCAGTCATAATGGTCACTTAGGCTTTTATATATATATAGATGAATGGGTTACCAGTAAGATCAAGAAAGAAATCACAAAGTTCCTGGAAACAAATGAAAATAAACACACAACAATTCAAAATCTCTGGGACACAGCAAAAACAATCCTGAGAGGGAAGTTCATAGCATGAATGGCATACCTAAAAAAAAACAAGAAAAATCAGCAATAAACTATATAACCCTACAACTTAAAGAACTAGAAAGAGAACAACAAGAAAAGCCCAGAGTAAATAGAAGGAAGGAAATTAAAAAAAGATTAGAGCAGAAATAAATGACCTGGAGACTAAAAAAACAACACAAGAAATCAAAAGGATAAACAAAATTGATAAACCATTAGCCAGACTCATCAAGAAACCAAGAGAGGGGATTCAAATGAAATCAGAAACAAAAGTGGAGAAGTAACCATGGACACCACAGAAATAATGTGGATGAAATAGACAAATTCCTAGAAAAATATAATCTCTAAAAATGGAATCAAGAAGAATAAAAAAAGCCTGAATGGGCCAATTATAACTGATGAAATAGAAGCAATAATTTAAAAAAACCTCTCACCAAACAAAAGCCCAGGTCGGGAAGGCTTCACAGGGGAGTGTTTCCAAACATTCAAAGAACTAATACATATACTTCTTAAAGTACTCCAAAAAATCCAAGAGGAAGAAACACTTCCAAACTCTTTTTATGAGGCCAGCATTATCCTAATTCTAAAACCAGATAAGGATACTACAAAGAAAGAAAATTACAGGCCGATATCCCCGATGAACATAGACTTCAAAATCCTCAACAAAATATTAGCAAACCAGCTCCAGCAATATATTAAAAAGATCATATATCATGATCAAGAGGGGTTTATTCCTGGGATGCAGGGCTGGTACAATATTTGAAAATCAATAAATGTGATACATTACATAAACAAATTGAAAGACAAAAATCACATAATAGACATAGAAAAAGCATTCAACAAAATCCAACACACATTTTTATAAAAACTCTCAGCAAAGTGGGAATAGAGGGAGCATATCTCAACATGATAAAGATCATATATGACAAACCTACAGCGAACATGATACTCAGTGGGCAAAAACTAAAACCATCCCCCCTAAGAACAGGAACAAGACAGGGATGGCCACTCTCACTACTCCTGTTTGACATAGTACTGGAAGTGCTAGCTGTAGTGATCAAACAAGAAGAAGAAATAAAAGGAATCCAAATGGGAAAAGAAGAAGTAAAATTGTCATTATTCACAGTTGACATGATACTGTACACAAAAAATCCCAAGGACTCCATCAAAAAACTACTAGACTTAATAAATAAATTTGGCAATGTAGCATAATACAAAATTTAACACCCAGAAATCTATGGCTTTTTTATACACCAATAATGAACTCACAGAAAAAGAAACTTAAAAAAAAATCCCATTTATCATAGCACCAAAAAAATTAAGATAAAACAAATAAACTTAACTAAGGAGGTAAAAGACCTCTACTTGGAAAACTACAGGATGTTGAAAAAAGAGATAGAGGAAGACATAATCAAATGGAAGGATATACTGTGTTCATGGATGGTAGAATCAACATCATTAAAATGTCCATACTACCCAAAGCAATCTATGAATTCAATGCAGTCCCCATTAAGATACCAACAGAATGTTTCACAGACCTCGAACAAACTCTCCAAAAATTCATTTGGAATTAAAAAAGATCTCGATCAGAACTGTTGGACATTGAAATTGGGACTCAAACATTTTTTGTTCTATAGGTTTATTTATAGTCTGCACAGGCAAGATTTTTTTAAAGAAAAGAATCAGGGGGAAAAATAGATACAGAGGCAAAGGAACATTGAACAGACTGTCAAACTATAGCTGGAAGGCAGGGGAGGTTGCTGGGGGAGATCAACCGAAGAACTTGTATGCATGTATATAAGCATAACCAATGGATACAAGACACTGGGGCGGGGGCAGGTGAAGGCATGTACTGGAGAGTAGGGGAGTCCAGGCAGGGGGTCAATGGGAAAAAAAGAGAGAGACATATATACTACTATTTGTAATACTTTAAACAATAAAAAAAAATAGACCTTGAATAGCTGCAGCAATCCTGAGAAAGAAGAACAAAGTTGGAAGGATCACAATATCAGATATCAAGCTATATTACAAAACCACTGTTCTCAAAACTGCCTGGTATTGGCACAGGAACAGACATATAGACCAATGGAATAAAAAAGAGAACCCAGAAATCAACCCAAGCCATTATGCTAAATTAATATTTGACAAAGGAGGTGAGAGCATACAATGAAGTCAAGATTTTTTTTTCAATAAATGGTGTTGGGATAATTGGACAGTTACATGCAAAAATGAAACTAGACCACTAACTTATACATACACAAAGATAAAGTCAAAATGGATAAAGGACTTAAACATAAGATGGGAAACCATAAAAATTTAGAAGAATCCATAGGCAGTAAAAACAGCAGACATATGTCAAAGCAATATCTTTATTGATACAACTCCTAGGAGAAAATAAACAAATGGGACTACATCAAAAGAAACCATCAACAAAACAACAAGAAAGCCCACTGTATGAAAGAACTTATTTACTAATGTTATCTCCGATAAGAGTTTAATCTCCAAAATGTATAGGGAACTCCTACTACTTAACAAAAGGAAGATAAAAAAAATCCAATAAAAAAATGGGCCAAGGACCTAAATGGACACTTTTATTTTTTTTTAAATTTTTTTAGAAGATAGGGTTATTTATTTATTTATTTATTTATATTTTATTAATTTTTTACAGAGAGGAAGGGAGAGGGATAGAGAGTTAGAAACATCGATGAGAGAAAGACATCGATTAGCCGCCTTCTGCACGTCCCCTACTGGGGATGTGCCCACAACCAAGGTACATGTCCTGACCGCAATCGAACCTGTGACCTTTCAGTCCCCAGGCTGACGCTCTATCCACAGAGCCAAACCAGTTTTGGCTAAATGTCCACTTTTAGAAAGAGGACATAAAGAAGGCTAAGAGAGCCCTAACTGGTTTGGCCCAGTGGATAGAGCATCGGCCTGCAGACCGAAAGGTCCCAGGTTCGATTTCAGTCAGGGCATGTACCTTGGTTGCGGGCACATCCCCAGTAGGAGGTGTGCAAGAGGCAGCTGATTGATGTTTCTCTCTCATCAATGTTTCTAATTATCTATCCCTCTCCCTTTCTCTCTGTAAAAAATCAATAAAATATATTTTTTTAAAAAGAAGAAGAAGGCCAAGAGATACCAGTATGTGAGAATATGCTCAAAGTCACTAATCATCCCAGAGATGCACATCAAAATAACAATGAGGTACCATCTCACACCTGTTAGAATGGTTATCATCAACAAATCAAAGAACTAACTATAAGTGCTAGGGAGGATTCGGAGAAAAAAGAACTCTCATGCACTGCTGGTGGGAGTGCAGACTGGTGCAGCCACGGTGGAAAACAGTATGGAGTTTCCTCAAAAAGTTAAAACTGGAACTCCCATTGGACCCAGTAATCCCACTTCTAGGAATATATCCCAAGAAATCAGAAACACCAATTAGAAAGAATAAATGCACCCCTATGTTCATAGCAGCACAATTTACAAAAGCTGAGATTTGGAAACAGCCTAAGGGCCCATTAGCAGATGAGTGGATTAGAAAACTATGGTACATCTACACAATGGAATACTACGCTGCTGTAAAAAGGAAGGAACTCCTATCATTTGCAACAGCATGGATGGACCTGGAGAGCATCATGTTAAGCGAAATAAGCCACTCAGAGAAAGATAAATATCATATGATCTCACTCATTTGTGGAATATAATGAACAACACAAACTGATGAACAAAAATAGAGCCTGGGGGGGGGGATATTCTAGAGTATAATAGAAGCAGTCCTGTTATTTACAAATTTTTAATATTTCCTACAACTTTATGATATCATACTATGTTAGTACAGTTTTAGTAATATCATTATACTTAAAATCATTTTATTCTTGAAATATTAATTTTTTGCATGTAATATATTATTATATATAAAATCATTTTTCTTGATTAATTGGTGTTTATTGTATATAACATTATCATATTTAAATTAGTTTTTCCTGAGATGTTAATATTTATTGCATGTAACATTATTATATTTAAGATCATTTTTCTTGAAATTAAAACATATATTTTAAATATAATGAAATACCAAAAAATAATAAAAGGTCAATAAAAATAGAGAGAAGAATCCAAAATGGCGGCATAGGTAAATACCTACACCGCTGCCTCGCACAACAATTTCAAAACTACAACTAAAAGACAGAACAGGCATCATCCAGAACCACACAAAAGCTGGCTGAGAGGAAATTCTACAACTAGAAGGAAAGAGAGGGGCTCACAGAGACCCAGAGGAGTTGCAAAGAGCTGAGGTACAGAGGCACCCGCACTGAGAGAGCAGGTGCTGGAGAACCTGGCTGGCTTTCTCTGGTGGGAGGGAGATGGAGACTCTCAAAGGCATTGAACCCCCTTATCCTACGACACTAAACCCCAGGTCTAGCCGAAACTCATAAGGGAGGAGTTTGGACTGTGAAAAGGGAGAAGTGCATGGAAATTTAGGGGAGATGCAAGAGATCAGAAGCTGGTGACGCGCATGGCATTGCGCGCAGAGGACCGGCTGCTGATTGTGCCACTGGCTTTCGCGAGTGGGCGGGAGACAGACTCTCCCAACTGCGCACTTCTAACTCCACTAAATCCCAGTTTTGGGCGAAACCCTGGGGACCCAGACTCATAAGGTCCCGGAGTGCAGGGGAGCCGGAGGGGCAGCAGTCTAGAGGCACTGCGAGAGAGCGCTCGGGGACCCCTTCAGCAATTACCCAGTCACGTGAGACTTGGGGGCTGTGGAAGGCAGGGCCGACTGGAAGGCAAGGCAGTTCCTTAAGCCCTGAGACTCTACCCATCCCAAGCTCAATAGAGAGGCTTCTGCAGTTTTGCAAGTCTGGTATCATAATGCTGAATCCAACACAGAAGTTCTCCCAGCATAGTGAAAATGCCGAGTCAAGGGAAGGGATCACAAACAAAAGAAATGGAGGAAAACAAACAACTGGATATAGAGTTCAAAACCACGCTTACAAGGTTTTTCAAGAATCTCCTAGAAAAGTTGGATAAAGTTAGCGAGACCCAAGAGGAGATGAAAAAGATCCAACTAGAGATGGAAAAGAACCAACTAAAATTTAAACATACACTGACTGAATTAAAAAATATTGTACAGAGACCTAACAGCAGACTAGAGGAAGACAAGAATCAAGTCAAAAATTTGAAATATAAAGAATCAGAAAATGCTCAACTAGGAAAGCAATAAGAGAAAAGAATACAAAAATGTGAAGATAATGTAAGGAACCTCTGAGACAGCTTCAAGTGTACCACCATCAGAATTATTGGGTTGCCAGAAGAAGTGAGAGAGCAAGATACTGAAAACATATTTAAAGAAATAATGACTGAAAACTTCCCACATCTGGTAAAGGAAATAGACTTACAAGTCCAGGAAGCACATAAAACCCCATATAAAAGGAATCCAAAGAAGACTACACTGAGACACATCATAATTAAAATACCAAGAGCAAAAGACAAAGAGAGAATATTAAAAGCAGCAAGAGAAAAACAGTTCATTACCTACAAGGGAGCACCCACACGACTGTCAGCTGATTTCTCAACAGATACGATGCAGGCCAGACAGGAGTGGCAAGAAATATTCAACATGATGAATAGCAAGAACCTACAACCAAGAATTCTCTATCCAGCAAAGTTATTCAGAATTGAAGGGCAGATAAAGAGCTTCACAGAGAAGAAAAAGCTAAAGGAGTTCATCAACTCCAAACCAGTATTATATGAAATGCTGAAAGATACTCTTTTAGAAGAGGAAGAAGAAAAAGGTAAAAGATAAACAATTATGAACAACAAATACGTATCTATCAACAAGTGAATCTGAAAATTAAGGGAATTGAAGATTTGATCAACAGAATAAACTGGTGAATATAATAGAATCGGGAGCACAGAAAGGGAGTGGACTGATAATTCTCAGGGGGAAAGGGGTGAGGGGTGTACAGGGAGAGACTGGACAAAAATCATACACCTATGGATGAGGTCAACGGGAGGGAGGTAAGGGTAGAGGGAAGGGTGGGAGTCAGGTCGAGGGGAGATATGGAGGGGAAAAAAGAGAAACAAATGTAATAATCTGAATAATAAAGATTTAATAAAAAAAATAAAATAAAATAAAAAAGAGAAAAAAAGTCAATAAAAATATTTTAAATTTATAAAAGACTTATTTTAAAAAAGAAAAGGAAAAATTCAGAGTAAGTAGAAGGAAGAAAATAATAAAGAGTGTGCAGAAATAAATGACAGAGACTAAAAAAAGAAAAAAAAATCAATGAAACCAAGAGCTGGTTCTTTGGAAAGATAAACAAGATTGATGAACCATTACCAGACTCATCAAGAAACAAAGAGCGAGGACCCAAATAAATAAAATTAGAAACAAAAGTGGTCAAGTAGCAATTTACACCACAGGAATATAAAGGATTGTAAGAAAATACTATGAACAACTATATGCCAAAAAGGTGGACAATGTGGATGAAATGGAAAAATTCTTAGAAAAATACACTCCCAAAGCAGAACCAGGAAGAGTCAGAAAAACTGAATAGCCCAATAACAACTGATAAAATAGAATCAATAATTTTAAAAAACTCCCAGCAAACAAAAGCCCAGGTATGGATGGCTTCACAGGGAGTTTTACCAAACATTCAAAGAACTAACATCTATACTTCTCAAACTATTCCAAAAAATCCAAGAGGAAGGAACACTTCCAAGCTCTTTTTATGAGGCCAGCATTATCCTAATTCCAAAACCAGATAAAGATACTACAAAGGAAGAGAATTATAGGCCAATATCTCTGATGAACATAGATGCTAAAATCCTCAACGAAATATTAGCAAATTGGATCCAGCAATATAATAATAAGATTATACACCATAACCAAGTGGGATTTATTTCAAGGATACAAGGATGGTACAATATTTGCATATCAAGAAATGCAATACATCACATAAACAAATTGAAAGACAAAAATCACATGATCATATGAATAGATGCCAAAAAAGCATTCAACAAAATCCAACATCCATTTTTGATAAAAATTCTCAGAAAAGTGGGAATAGAGGAAGCATATCTCAACATGATAAGGGCCATATATGACAAACCTACATCCAACATCATACTCAATGAACAAAAACTAAAACCATTCCCCTAAGCACAGGAACAAGACAGGGATGTCCACTTTACCATTCCTATTCTACATAGTACTTGAAGTCATAGCCACAGCAATCAGACAAGAAGAAGAAATAGCCGAAGCCAGTTTGGTTCAGTGGATAGAGCGTCGGCCTGCAGACTGAAAGGTCCTGCGTTCAATTCTGGTCAAGGGCATGTACGTTGGTTGCAGGCACAACCCCAGTAGGGGGTGTGCAGGAGGCAGGTGATTGATGTCTCTCTCTCATCGATGTTCCTAACTCTATATCCCTCTCCCTTCCTCTTTGTGAAAAATCAATAAAATATTTTAAAAAAAGAAGAAGAAATAAAAGGCATCCAAATTGGGAAGGAGGAAGTACATAGAAAACCCTAAAGACTCCACCAGAAAAACTACTAGATTTAATAAATTAATTTGGCAATGTAGCAGGATACAAATTCAACACCCAAAAATTGATGGCTTTTTTATACATCAACAATGAATTCTCAGAAAGAGAAACTAAACTCACAATCCCATTTACTTTTGCAACAAAAAAATTAAGATATTTAGGAATAAATTTAAGTAAGGAGGCAAAAGACTTGTACTTGGAAAACTATATGACTTTGAAAAGAGAGATAGAGGAAGATATAAGAAAGTGGAAGAATATATTGTGTTTATGGATTGATAGAATTAACAGCATTAAAATGTCCATATTACTTAAGGCAATCTACAGACTCATTGCAATCCCCATTAAAATATCTACAGCAGCTCTCTGGTGTTCTGAGTACCTGCTGCCGGCGCTGCGTGTCTGTTTTTCCCTACTTCCGTGCCCTCAACCGCAACCATGCTCCGCCAGATAATCAACCAGGCCAAGAAGCATCCCAGCTTGACCCCCCTCTTCATATTTATCGGAGCTGGGGGTACTGGAGAAATGCTGCATGTCACACGGCTGGCATTGTTCAATCCAGATGTCTGTTGGGACAGAAAGAATAACCCAGAACCCTGGAACAAACTGGGTCCCAATGAGCAATACAAGTTCTATTCAGTGAATGTAGATTACAGCAAACTTGAAGAAAGAAGGTCCAGAATTCTAAATGAAATGTTTCACTATAAAGCTGCTTAAAATGAAGGTCTTCCAGAAGCCATCCGCACAATTTTCCACTTAACCAGGAAATATTTCCCCTCCAAATGCACAAATCATGTTGGTGTATTGTGTTGGGGTTTACATTGATCAATAAATATTTGAAACTTGAAAAAAATATATCTACAGCATAGTTCACAGATTTAAAACAAATACTCCCAAGATTTATATGGAACCAAAAAAGACCCCAAATAGCCTCAGGTACCTTGAGAAATAAAAAAAAAGTTGGAGGAATCACAATCCCAGATATGAAATTATACTATAAAGCCACCAAAATTAAAACAACCTGGTACTGATGCAGGAAGAGGTATATACTAAATCAGTGGAACAGAACAGAGAACCCAGAAATTGACCCAAGCAATTATACTCAATTAGTATTTGATAAAGGAGGCAAGACTATACAGTGGAATCAAAACCGCCTCTCTGGTAAATGGTGTTGGGAAAATTGGACAGATACATGCAAAAAAGAAAAAAGGAAACTAGACCACCATCTTACTGTACATGAGAATAAACTCAAAATGGATAAAACACTTAAATGTAAGAAGTGAAACCATAAAAATCTTAGAAGAAACCATAGGCAGCAGAATCTCAGACATCTCTCATAGCAATATGTTTATAAATACATCTCCTAAGGCAAAGGAAACTAAGAAAAAAATAAACAAATGGACTACATCAAACTAAAAAGCTTCTGCACAGCCAAAGAAACCATCAACCAAAATAAAAGGAAGCCCATTGTATGAAAGAACGTACATGATACATGTGATAAAGAGTTAATCTCCAAAATATATAAGGAACTCATACAACTTAACAAAAGAAAGACAAACAATAAAAAAAAAAAATTGGGCACTAGACCTAAATAGACACTTTTAGAAAGAGGACATACAAGTGGGCAAGAGACATGAAAAAACACTCAAAGTCACTGATCATTAGTGAGATGCAAATTAAAATGATCATGAGGTATCACCTCACACCTGTCAGAATGACAAGTGCTGACAAGGATGTAGAGAAAGAGAACTCTAGTGCACTGCTGGTGAGAATGCAGACTGGTGCAGCCATTATGGAAAGCAATATGGAGTTTCCTCAAAATTTAAATATGAGACTGCCACCCGGGCTGGTTTGGCTCAGTGAATAGAGTATCAGCCTGTGGACGGAAGGGTCCTAAGTTCGATTCCAGTCGAGGGCACATGCCTGAGTTGTGGGCTCCGTCCCCAGTCAGGGGCATGCAGGAAGCAGCCAATCAATGATTCTCTCTCATCATTGATGTTCCTATCTCCCTCTCTCTTCTTCTCTGAAGTCAATAACAAATACATACATACATATATATATTAAGTAAATATTGCTGAAACCGGTTTGATTCAGTGGCTAGAGCATCCACCTGTGGACTGAAGGTTCCCGGGTTCGGTTCCAGTCAGGGGCACATTCCTTGGTTGTGGGCACATCCTCAGTCGGGGGTGTGCAGGAGGCAACTGATCGATGTTTTTCTCTCATCGATGTTTCTGACTATCTCTCTCCCTTCCTCTCTGTAAAAAATCAATAAAGTATATTTAAAATAAGTAAATAAATAAATAAGGGACTGCCATTTGACCCAGTGATCCCACTTCTAGGAATATTGAAACTTGAAGCACCAATCAGAAAGAATGTATGCAGCTCTATGTTCATAGCAGCACAATTTCCAATAGCTAAGATCTGGAAATGGCCCAAGTGCCCATCAGCAGATGAGTGGATAGAAAAGCTGTGGTACATCTACACCATCGAATGCTATGCCGTAGTAAAAAAGAAAACCTCTTACCCTTTGAGACAGCATGGAGGGACCTGGAGAGTATCATGCTGAGTGAAATGAGTCAGTTAGAGAAAGACAAGATCACATGATTGCACTCACATATGGAATCTAAGTAACAAACTAAACTGATGAATGGAGTGGATTCAGGGACATGGAAGCATGAAACAGAGTATGGAATCTCAGAGGGAAGGTGGGAGATTGGGTGGGTGAGAGGTGCTCAACCAAAGAACTTGTATGCATGTATGTATAAGCCATGGACACAGGGTGGTAAAGGCCTGGGGCAGGGGATTGGGTGGGCTGGAGGGGATCAAAGGGGGGAAAAGGAGATATATGTAATATTTTCAATAATAAAGATTTAAATAAATAAATGTGTTTATAACAGCAAGTTTGTAAATATGTAAGTTAAGGAAAGAAAGAAAAAGAAAGAACTCCTAGCCCAGTAAGAAGATGAAAGGAAATGAACTCCCCTCCATCTTGTCCTATAGGGCTGGGACCCCTGCCTAAAACCCCTCCCTTTTCTGGGAGTGGCCACAGGTGTGCCAGCAATGTCTTAACTTCCCCGACCACCACCCAAATGGACCAATGAAGCTCCAGAAACACAGCTAAGGTCCTAATTAGGCTTAACCACAGAAAGACCCCAATTCAAGTGACCAATCTCTGTAGCCTTCATCACTTTCCCAAGCCCCCTAATTATCCTACCCCATAAAACTCATTGTTCCGGCCCGGTCCGCTCTCTCTCGCCTCGCTGCTGCATCAGAAAGAGGCTGAGAGCCAAACCTGGGTTTGAATAAAGACTCTTTGCTTTTGCATCGGAAAAGGCTCCTTAGTGGTAGATTATTGGGGACCCCGAACTCTGGGCACAACAAAGACAACTAGCCTGGCTGGTGTGGCTCAGTGAGGTCACAGTTTCATTCCCGTCAGGCACATGTCCAGGTTGCAGGCTTGATCCTGAGTATGAGCCATACAGGAGCAGCCGATCAATGATTCTCTCTCATCATTGATGTCTCTAACTCACCTTCTCTCTTCCTCTCTGAAATCAATAAAAAAATATTTTTTAAAAAGAAGACAATTAACAGTCCAATAAAAACTGGCAAACAATGTAAACAGACAGTTTACAAAGAGAATGTGCAAGTGGCCAGTAAGCATCAGCGCTCGCAGGAAAATGCAAATTACGACCACCTTGAGCTAACAGTTTACACCCACTGGAAGGCTAAAGTTGAAGTGAACAAACAAGCAGACATCTGACAATACCACCAATTGGTGAGGGTGTGCTGTAACTTTCATGCATTGAGGTGCAGATGGCAGAATGGTTTCACACACAGGGGAACAGCTGGGCAGCGTTTATAAAGTTAAGAACATGCTGACCACGTGACTCAGCAACTCAGCTCCTGGCAATTTACCCCAAACATACATCCCCATAGCGAATTGTTCATACCGTCTTCATTCATCGTCACCAAATTCTGGAAACAACTCAAATGTCCACCAACAGGTGACCGGATAAACAAATGGTGGTGTGGCCATCAGATGGTTAGAGAGAAGAAAATGATTCATGCAAACCATGAAGAACCTCCAAAACATGTCAAAAGAAAGGAGCCAGCCAGGAAAGAGCATGGACCCTACTTTTACACAAAAATGGAGAGCAGGAAAAACCGCTTCATGATGACGGAGAGCCAGTCAGCGGCTCCCAGGTGCCCAGGGCTTGCGTGGGCAGGGCTGATGCTGATACTGATGCTGGGCACACACCATATGGATTCATCAAAATTCATGGACAGGATTGTACATATATTACACCTCAGTGAGGTTCCTATTAACAAACCCAGCCCTACACAGTTTGGCTAAATGGATAGAGTGTCGGCCTGTGGACTGAAGAGTTATGGGTTCAAATCTGGTCAAGGGCACATGCCTGGGTTGTGGGCTCAATCCCTAGTAGGAGGCGTGCTGGAGGCAGTTAATCAATGATTCTCTCATCATTGATGTTTCTCTCTCTCCCTCTTCCTTCCTCTGAAATCATAAAGATATATATTTTTTAAAAAGATAGAAACCAAAACAACCCTGGCCGGTGTGATCAGTTTGTTGGAGTGTCCTCCCTGCACTGCAACGTTGTGGGTGCGATTCCCCTTCAGGGCATATGCCTGGGTTGCAGTTCATCCCCATTGGAGCATGTATGGGAGGCAACTGACCCATGTATCTCTCTCCTGTTGGTGTTTCTCTCTCCCTTCCTCCCTTTCTAAAAACCAATTAAAAACAAACACCCCTCAATCTCCTGGGCAGTGGTCGGCAAACTCATTAGTCGATAGAGGCAAATATCAACAGTACAACAATTGAAATTTCTTTTGAGAGCCAATTTTTTTAAACTTAAACTTCCTCTAATGCCACTTCAAAATAGACTCGCCCAGGCAGTGGTATTTTGTGGAAGAACATATGGCTCTCGAGCTGCAGTTTGCCGACCACGGTCCTAGAGGTTTAGACCC
This sequence comes from Lasiurus cinereus, assembly GCA_011751065.1. NCBI lineage: Eukaryota > Metazoa > Chordata > Mammalia > Chiroptera > Vespertilionidae > Lasiurus > Lasiurus cinereus. Next base: position 2,245,646 of record JAAGEH010000370.1, read on the forward strand.
TCAGCTCTGGATCACATTCACCAGGCTCTGGTCCCCCTGCTCTGCCATCTATGTAATGTGTGACCCTGAACAGGTCCCTTAATCTTGTGCATCAGATACCTCCTTTGCAAAATAGGAATAATAAGAATATTTACCTCAGAGAATCACATTAAGGACTGAAAGAATGATTAGCACAGTGACTAATATAGTAGGACTCAGGAAATGTTAGCTATTGATATATATGTATGTATTCATATATGGAAATATAGATGTATATATTTGCACATATATTTGCAAAATATATACAAGGTGGGGCAAAAGTAGGTTTACAGTTCTGAATATGCAAATCAGAATTTACTCTTGCATTATTTATTATTGTATTATTTTCTTTTTTAAAATATATATTTTATTGACTTTTTACAGAGAGGAAGGGAGAGGGCCAGAGAGCTAGAAACACCAATGAGAAAGAAACAAATGAGAAAGAAACATCGATCACCTGCCTCCTGTACACCCTCCAGTGGGAATATGCCTGCAACCAAGGTACATGCCCTTGCCTGGAATCGAACTGGGGACCCTTCAGTTCACAGGCTGATGCTCTATCCACTGAGCCAAACCTGTCTTAGTTGTATTATTTTCTATACAAACAACTGTAAACCTACTTTTGTCCCATCTTGTATATATTTCAGTTTCCCTCCAAATGTATATTTGCTTATGAACTATTATAGAAAAAAAAGCTAGAAGGAAACACACACATACTAAGAGTGACTATTACCTGGATCATGAAATTGGGGCTGATTTTAATTTTGTTATTAAAAATTCTGGAATAAGCATACATACATCTTATAATCAGAAAGGAGGTTATAAAAAGGTAAAAGCTATAGGCTGACATAGGTCCCAGGACACTCACTGAAGCACAGTTTGGTTGTAGTGGCTGCTGTGAGAGCACCATATTCGTGCTCCTTTCTCCTTGCGATGGAACATGGGGCACCAGCAAAGTGACTGAAGTCAGACACATATTTGCTAAGTGACATAAATGAGGTCGGTCAGTGGGTGGAGGATGCTGCTACTTATGCAATGAGGGCAAAGAAACTGCATATGGGTGTGTTTACAGAAGATTTTTTTGAAAGATACACAAGAAATGAAGACATAGGTAGCAGTAGTTTATTCTCATAAAGGAGGACTTTCCTTTGCATATATATTATATTATTTTAAAATAAAAATGCTGTAATTGTAGTACAAACATTTTTTTTCCACCCTGACCAGTGTTGCTCAGGTGGGTCAGTAGTTAAGAGTGTTGGCCTGCGCAGTGAAGGGCCCTTGGGTTTGATTCCTGTCAAGAGCACTTGCCTGGATTGCAGGTTCAATCCCCTTCCGGTGTGGAGGCCCATGCAGGAGGCAACTAATCAACATCTCTCTCTCTCTCTCTCTCTCTCTCTCTCTCTCTCTCTCTCTCTCTCCCCCCACACCTCTCTTTTTCAAAATCAATGGAAAAAATATCCTCCAGTGAGGATTAACAAAAACCCACATTTCCCCCCTACATCCATTGAGAATAAGGTGAACAGGCTTTCTGATAATCTTCAATGGCTTTATAGCATATTTTTTACAAATAAGAACATTCTCCCTCGTGTCTACTATAAGGCAATGGTGAAAATCAGGAAATCAATAGGATGAGTCATTACCAACGAATCCAAGGACCGCAACCACCTTTATCAGTTGTGCCAATAACTGTACTTTATGCTGCATACTTTCGAAATTTGTATCATATGTACAAATAGCTTTACAAAAATTAAAAATATATGTATAATACTTCACACACACACACACACACACACGAAAGGTAAAAACAAAGTTATTCGCACCAAATCCTGGAGGACCAGGGCATTTCAGACTTTATCAGGTTTTCCACAGGAAGAGGTGACCCTGTGTGGAAAGCTAACAGAAATGGAGTCATTTTTAACTTTTATTTTTTGTTAATAAAAGCTTTAGGAATAACTTCACATATACTTTTAAAAAAATCCTCTCCTTGAAGACACAGTTAGAGAAAGGTGGGAGGGGGGAGAGAGAAACATCAATGTGAGAGAGAAACATAAATCAGTTGCCTTTGTACATGCCCAAACTAGGGATCAGAGAGCAACCTGGGTATGTGCCCTGACTGGGAATCAAACTGGCAACCTTTCAGTGTATAGGACGATGCTCAACCAACGGTCCACTACGCTGGGCACTTCACATATGCATTTACAATCAAATTGATAACAAGTTAGTGAATTGTGTTAGATTACTCAAATATTGAGTTAATTCAAAATTCTTTAAAATAAAATCTCAATGCAGACACTGATAGTGACTCTCGTGATGACAGATGTGCATGCAGCTAGTTTGTCCTGGGACTCATGAAGATAATTATATTGCTTTAAGGTCTGTATTGCTCCAGATCATCATGGGCTGAATATGGCTTGCTGTGGAGATACTGTGTCAGACAGATATAGTATGAGACAAGTGGCTAAAGACAAGATCTCCCAACTCCTCCATAGTGGTTTTTTGGTGTGTGTGTGTGTGTGTGTGTTTTAATTTTTTGGAGAGAGGGGGGAGGGCAAGGAAGAGAGAGATGGAAACATTGATGAAAGAGGAACATTGTAGCACATCTCTTACTATGGATTGAGCCTGCAACCCCAGGAATATGCCCCATCCAGGAATCCAACCAGTGACCTCTTGATGTATGGGGTAACGCTCAGTCCAGGGAGCCATATGGGTCGGGCCTTATGGTTTTCTGACTATTTTTAAGAGAGAGTACAAGCTCCTCCATTATTTTGCAGTAGCTAGCTATATCAGGAGTCCCCCCACATCTGGGACAGGATGATGAGAGACAATGCCATGTTGCTGGTAGAAGTCCAAAAGGTTTGGGACTCTGTATTTTACCCTCCGGTGCAGAAAACAAGTATGTTTTGTGTATCAAAACTCTTTAGTTCTTCTGTATCTTTTAGGGTATTTCTTCTAATATCTTTACATTTACCACCTGGAAGAGTACATAAACCAAGAAACTGAGAACAATTCACTAGCCCTGATATAGAAATCGGAGTCTATTCATTTTCAATGACGTGCTTTTGCCCCACCTTGTATATATTTCAATTTTGATGAGCTGCAAGGAACTTATCCTCCCCCCACCCCCAACTCCCCCCCCTCCTGCTCCCCCAGTGGAGCCATTTTAAAGTGGAGCCAGAGCAGCCCTTACAGAGGGACTGCCCTGCCGTCTTACTTCCCGAACCTTTGAAATATTTGAACAGGGCAGAATAACCTTTGGACTAGGCCAAACCAACACTGTCTTACAAACAATCATTTGGAAAGCTAACAGGAAAGCAGACATCCTGATAGCATGGGCTTTCTTTATGATCAGTAACTAGCCATGTGTGGAGAGCTGAAGAGTAACTTCGCTTGCTAGCACCAAGGAAATGCCTTTCTTCCATTCATGTAATTATTTCCTTTCCATTTTTTCATAAAAACCCATCACCTTCACCCTAAAACCAGGACACCATTTGGGTTTCTAAGCAGATATATGCCCCCAACTGCCATTCTCCCCTTTCATTTTAACCTTTTTTTTTTTTTCTTCAGTTTTTAGGTTAACAATCTCATTCCTCAGCCCATCCAGACATGTACTCTCCAGGGCCGCGCATGGGGTGGGTGCCGTCAGCCCACGGGACAGAAAAACGGGCTCTAAAAAGTGTCAAATCCTGCAGCCGGGCCTGGTCTTCCCACCAAACAGCCCTCGGGTCAGGTTGAGTCAGAAACCAGATGCAAGCTCTCTGTGGGGCGCCCTGGGATCCTGAGTCCGGGGAGCACACCCCCGCGCCCACGTGGCTTAGGGCCCGCGTGGGGCTCTGCACCTGGACTAACCGGCTTCAATTTGCTTGGACACCGAGCTACAGCGGACTGCAACGTCGGCCGGAAGCTCTGGGCGGGAACCACTTTCACTCTCCTGGAGCCCTGGCTGCACCTTTTCCAGGCCTAGCTTCCCTCAATACACTCTGCTTCCGCTAAAAAAAAAAAAAAAAAA
>JAAGEH010000370.1:2284669-2302188 GCA_011751065.1 Lasiurus cinereus
TATTTATTCAATTTTTGTACTTGCTATAGGTCTACTTATATTTGTTTATTTCTTCTTGAGTCAGTTTTGGTAATTGTGTGATTCTAGGAATATGTCTATTTCATGTAACTTGCCTAATTTGTTTGCCAAAAGCTGTTTACAATATTCCCTTATGCCTAGCCAGTTTGTCCCATGAACTAAAGGGCCTTGAGTTTGATTCCAGTCAAGGGCACATACCCAGGCTTGATTCCCAGCCCAGGTCAGGCTGCATGTAGGAGGCAACCAATTGATGTGTCTCTTTTACATTAATGTTCTGCTCTCTCTGTGTCTCCTCTACCCTTCCACTCTAAAAATCAATGAAAAAATATTTTTGGGTAAGGATTAATAACAACAAAAAACATTCTCTTTAATACTTTTCTATTTCTATTCTTATTCTTTACTTTGGAAATTTTTGCTGGGTCAGAATTGCTAAAGTTTTTTAGTCTTGGTTTCATTGATTTTCTCTGTTTTTATATTTTCAATTGAACTTATTTTCACTTTGATCTTTAGTTTTTCTTCCTTTCCATTCACTTTGAGTTTTATTTACTGTTCTTTTTCTAGTTTTGAGGTTTAAGCTTAGGTTAAATGTAAGTATTTCTCCCTTTCTCATTTGTATTTAAAGTTATACATTTCCCTCTATATATTACTGTAGCTGCATGCTATACATTTTGCTTTGTTATGGTTTTGTTTTTATTCAACTCAAGATATTTCCTAAATTTTCTTCTGTTCTCTTTTTTGACACATAGGTCATTTAGAAGTGTGTTTAATTTCCACCTATTTTGAGACTTCTATATTTATTTTTATAAGATGGATTCTAAGAGTAGTTTCTTTGTGGTTAAAAAACATACTTTGTATGATTTCAATTTGTATAAAGTTATTAGGGCTTATATTATGACATTGCAAATGGTCTCCTCTGGAGAAGTTTCCACGTGCATGGAAATTAAGCATACACTGACCAGAAATTACATCCCGCTTTTGTTAGGATGAAGTGCTAATTCCTAATTAGTATGGCTCAGTTGGTTGGAACATTGTCCTGAGCACCAGAAGGTGGAGGTTCAATACCCAGTCAGGGCACATACCCAAGTTGCAGGTATGATCTTTGGTCAGAGCATGTGATGGAGGCAGATGACTGATGTTTCTCTCTCTTTCTCTCTCTCTCTCAAAAAAAAAAAGAGTGATTGACAGTTACTAATTTTAGTAAATTTTGATTGTTCAATCAATTACTAAAATAAAGGTATTTAAATCTAAAATTATAATGGTTGTAGTCTATTTGTCCTTTCAATTCTGTCATATATTCTAAGGCTCTGTTATAGTAAATATATATACTTACTATATATAGCTGACATGTTAACCATTTTATTATTATGAAATGTCCCACTACTTTGTCTCTAGTAAAGTTTCTTTTAATAGCTATTGCGTCTGATCCTAATATTGTCCTTCTAACTCTCCTATATCTACTGTTTGCATTGTATATATTTTTCAATTTACTGTCTCTTTAATCTAAATTGTGACTTTGATAGGTAACATGAATCTTGCTTTCTTCTTTTTTTAATTTAATAAATCTTTATTGTTCAGATTATTACAATTATTCCTCTATTTCAACCATTGCTCCCATCCACCCGGTTTCCACCCCACCCTCTGCCCTTACCAGCTCCCCACTGTCCTTATCCATAGGTGTATGATTTTTGTCCTGTCTCTACCTACACCCCCCACACTTGCCTCCCACTGAGAATTGTCAGTCCACTCCCTTTCTATGTCCCTGATTCTATTATATTTACCAGTTTATTTTGTTCATCAGGTTTTTTTATTCACTTGATTTTTAGATTCACTTATGATAGATACTTTTTATCTTTACCTTTTTCTTCTTCTTCCTCTTCTTAAAGAATCCCTTTCAGTACTTCATATAATATTGGTTTGGCAGTGATGAACTCCTTTAGGTTTTTCTATTTTTTATGAAGCTCTTTATCTGCCTTTCAATTCTGAATGATATCTTTCCTGGGTAGAGTAATCTTGGTTGTAGGTTCTTGCTATTCATCACTTGGAATATTTCTTGCCACTCCCATCTGGCCTGCATAGTTTCTGTTGAGAAATCAGTTGACAATCATATGGGTGCTCCCTTGTAGGTAACTAACTGTTTTTCTCTTGCTGCTTTTAATATTCTGTCTTTTGCTCTTGGCATTTTAATTATGATGTGTCTTGGTGTGGTCCTCTTTGGATTCCTTTTGATTGGGGTTCTGTGTGCTTCCTGGACTTGTAAGACTATTTCTTTCACGAGGTGGGGGAAGTTTTCAGTCATTATTTCTTCAAACAGGTTTTCAGTATTTTGCTCTCTCTCTTCTTCTGGCACCCCCATAATTCTGATGTTGGTACGCTTGAAGTTGTCCCAGAGGCTCCTTACACTATCTTCATATTTTTGTATTCTTTTTTCTTTTTGCTTTTCCAGTTGAATTTTTTTGCTTCTTTCTATTTCAAATCTTTGACTTGATTCTTGCAATCCTCTAGTCTGCTGTTAGGTCTCTGTCTAATATTTTTTATTTCAGTCAGTAGTGTATGTTTAATTTCTAGTTAGTCCTTTTTTATATCCTTGAGGGTCTCACTAAATTTACCCACCTTTTCTAGGAAATTCTTGAAAAACCTTATAACTGTGGTTTTGACCTCTTTATCCAGTTGTTAGCTTTTCTCCATTTTTTCATTTGTGATCTGTTTCTTTGTCTCCACATTTTGGCTGCCTCCCTGAAGTGATAGAGAGGCTTTGTGTACTAGGTATCCTATAGGACCCAGTGGCTCAGTCTCCCAGTTACCTGAGGTGGATAATCTTGGTGCACCCCTTTGTGGGCTGTGTGCACAGTCTTGTTGTAGTTAAGCCTTGATTGTTGTTGGTATCACTGGGAGGAATTGGTCTCCAGAAATTACATCCCAGGCCAATTGGCTGTGAGGATCAGCTGTGTCTATTCTGGGAGAACTTCTGTGCTGGAGACACCCTTAAGAGACTAGACTTGCAAAAGCCTCTGTACTCAGCTTGGATGGGGCAAAGTCTCAGGGCAGAGCAGACAGCATTGATTTTCTGTCAGCCCTGCCCTAATAGGCCCCTGTTTCTCAGTGTCTTGTGGTACTCGCTGCAAGCATCTCTGAGAGAAAGCCACCCTCAAGTTCTGCCCACTGCCAGACAGTCCAGTTTCTCCCCAAATAAGTCTGGGTCCTCAGAGTCTCACCCAGAACTGGAGTTCAGCTTTTGTCTCTCTCCTATTTGAGGAAGCCCAGCCACGCACTCAGTTACCAGTCCTCTTTGCACATGCACATCTCAGTACCTCTGCCTTCTTCAGCTCCTCTGAGTCTCAGTGTGCCTTTCTCTTTCCTTCTATTTGTAGAATTTCCACTCAGCCAGCCTTCCTATGGTCTGGATGATGTCCATTCTGTCTTTTAGTTGTAGTTTTGAAATTGTTGTGCAAGGCAGCAGTTTAGGTGTTTACCTATGCCATCATCTTGGTTTCTCATGAATCTTGCTTTCTTATCCAGTCTGACAAGTATTTGTTATGTATTGCTATATGACAACCCTCTAACTTAGTATGATGCAACAATAACCATTTATTATCTTATTCATTTTTTTAAGTTAGGAATCTGGTACTGGATTTCCTGGCTCAAAATCTCTCATGAAGTCGTAGTCAACCCGTCAGTGAAGTTGGAGTGAACTAAAAGAGGGGTTGCCAAACTTTTCTGTGATGGTCAATTTTATATATTAACAAGTCTAGGGATGCCTAGATAGCTGATGAAACATTGTGAGGGTGTCTTAGAAGAAATTAGCATTAGAATCATCAGACTGAATAAAGAAGATCCACCCACACCAATGTGGACAGACATGGTCCAATCCTTTATGGCTCTGAGTGGAACAAAAAGGCAGAGGTAGGGGGGATTCTCTCTTCTTTTTTAAAAAAATATATTTTATTGATTTTTTACAGAGAGGAAGGGAGAGGGATAGAGAGTTAGGAACATCAATGAGAGAGAAACATTGATCAGCTGCCTCTTGCATGCCCCCTACTGAGGATGTGCCTGCAACCCAGGTATATGCCCTTGACTGGAATCGAACCTGGGACCTTTCAGTCTGCAGGCCGATGCTCTATCCACTGAGCCAGACCAGTTTTGGCGGATTCTCTCTTCTTGAGCCAATTCTATTAATAATTAATTAATTAATATTAGTTTTGTTTCCCTGGAGAGCCCTGGCTAATATAATACACGTATCAGTTTTGAATATTATAGCAAAAGATATCCTACAGTTGTTTTATTTTTATTAATGTGCTTTTTCACATTTTAATCAGTCAATTTTATTGTTTTTGTATATTCATTTCATTTTTTGGAGATTTGAGTATTCATTTGTTAGAATTCTTTGTGTGTGTGTGATTGTGTATGTATATTTTTTTCTTTTAAAATATGTCAGAATTCTTTATTAATGAAGGACACTAAACTCTTTCTATCACACATGCTGCAAGCATGTTCCACATATTTCCCCGTTTCCTGTTGTCACTTGAATGTTAATATTGTTTCCATGCTGTTGGTTTTTCCACAGTCAGATTTACTGACTTCCCCTCGCAATTTCATATGTTGTCTTCATGTTTGTAAATTCTTTTCAACTCTGAGATTTTTTTAGTACTTTGTAAATTTTAAATTTTATTATTTAATCCATTCAGAATTGACACATTTTTTCAAAGTGTTAATTGAGCAACTTTCTGATTGCTGTGTCATTGATGGGAGCTGACACCTTAAGTAGACACCAAATTCTTGAATACAATGGCATGTGTTTCTGGGTTCCCTCTTCTCTGCCATTGTTCTATGTCTGTGTGATTATAATACTATTTATTTTAGATTGATGGCACATGTTAATATCTAGTAGGATAAATTATACTTATTTTTTCTTCAGAGACACTTTAGAATGAATGTTTCAACTCTCCTTCCCCAAACCCCCAAATTACAACCCCATTGGTTTTTTTTTTTAATATATTTTATTGATTTTTCACAGAGAGGAAGGAAGAGGGATAGAGAGTTAGAAACATCGATGAGAGAGACATCGATCAGCTGCCTTCTGCACGCCCCCTACTGGGGATGTGCCCGCAACCAGGATACAGGCCCTTGACTGGAATCGAACCTGGGACCTTTCAGTCTGCAGGCCGACACTCTATCCACTGAGCCAAACCAGTTTCGGCCCCATTGGGTTTTTAAAGTAACATTTTTTTAATTGAAATATAGCTCATAGAACATACAGGTTACCCATATAAATATATGAGTCAGTGTTTTCTAACATAGTCACTGGGTTGTGTAACCATCATTAAAATGTAATTTTAAAATATTTTTTATTGATTTCGGAGAGGAATGGAGAGGGAGAGAGAGATAGAAACATCAGTGATGAGGGAGAATCATTGATTTGCTGACTCCTGCATGCCCCACTCTGGGGGTTAAGCCCACAACTCAGACATGTGTCCTGACTGGGAATGGAACCAGCACCTCCATGTTCATAGCTCACTCACCCACTGAGCTACTCTGGCCAGGCACTGTAATCTAACTTTGTTTGGTGACTTATCCTAGTAAGTTGCACACATTTGTATAAAATGATATGTTATATTTTGTTATATTGTGATTGCTATCATATGCTTGGCTTCACTTTGGTCAATTCCATGCTTTCTGGTTTTATTTTTTTATAATTTCCAGAATTTTTTTGGGTTTTGACCTTTGCCATATAGATTGTATTTTTCTCCTCTTTTTTTTTTTTTAATTATTGACTTTTTACAGAGAGGAAGGGAGAGGGACAGAGAGTTAGAAACATCAATGAGAGAGAGAAACATCAGTCAGCTGCCTCCTGCACACCTCCTACTGGGGTTGTGCCCACAACCAAGCTATATGCCTGTGACCAGAATCAAACCCGGGACCCTTCAGTTCACAGGCTGACACTCCATCCACTGAGCCAAACCGGTCAGGGCTATTGGGGGCCTTTATGAGGCCACCAAAGCAGCACGGAGGAGACAAAGGCCAGGCCAGTCTAGCTGCAGAGTCATTTTTTAATCATCAGTACTACGTAATTTTAGTAATTTTTGTTCTGATTTTGAAATAATCACAAGCTTAGAGAAAAGCCCCCAGATAGGCCCTCTTTGTGGACAGAGCTGGGAGGTGCTGGGCTTAGGGTAGCTCCCACTCACAGCTGCATTCCCTTGGGAAGACCCTCAGCCATGAAGAATTGCCTTATCCATCATTGTGCGCCTCCTGGGGATGGTCCATGCCAATGACCAGGGCACTGGGTGCAGAGGCCTGGCCCTACCTTATGAGTGGCCATTCCCGCCCCAGCGCTCCCTAGAACATTGTCTGAAGCTTCCTTCACTCCAGATCGTCTGTCTGTCCGTGGGCTTTTCTCTGTCCAGTCCTATTCCCCTCACTTCCTTGTGGGGCTATTGCCTGGGGCCATTCCGCAGTACCCTCCTGCAGGCAACTCTCTGTTTCAGTCTGTTTCTAAGGGGCTCAACCTGATACACAGAGTGATATAAATATGTGTCGTTTAAGTGGCATTCTAGGGGCTACGGGTTGACCTGAACTGGAGCATACACTTCTAGAATAGTCAGCCAGCATCTGATCAAAACCAAGCAGGTAATTACTACAAGTGTTTCAACTACTCATCTCTGGGAAACTACAGAAGCTTCATTAATTAGCAAGGTGAGTGCTAGAAATGAGTTTCCATTTGTGTATTAAGTGTCTTAATAATTAGCATAGTGTGTGTTAAAAATGGGGTATTGTTGGTGAAATTGGAAGCAAGCATATTGTAAAGTATCGAAGACACTTCCCATCCTTGTGTGGACAGCGGTTCTGTCAGGAGTGGCGCCACAGCATGAGTTCTAAAGGACCCCGCGTCAGTCAGCAGTGCGGAAGGACCCTGGCCCGATGCTAGCCAAACAGCTAACTGAATATGGACCTCAAGGATGTGGTCACATTTACCTCCAGTGCACTTTTTATGACAAGCGAGTTCAGAGCGCCTGGAAGGCGAGCCTGCTGGGACTTCATCCAAATTACAGAACAGGTGGTGGGCCCATTTTGTCCCGCCTGCTATTAACCATCACAAGGACTGCTCTGGTCGGGTCTCCGCTCGACTCCCGCTGCAGGGCCTCCATTCCCCAGCTAAGCCAGGTGAGCCTGGCAGGTATCAGTGCTTGCTGGGAGATAGCAGCAGCTGCCAAGAACTGAAGGTAGGTTTTCTCCTCACACAACTTTACTACCAGGTAGTTTGTTGCAATAAAAGCTCTTAAAAGGAATTCCTACACACATATGTTTTTTATTTTCATTTATTTATTTTTTAATGTATTTTACTGATTTTGTACAGAGAGGAAGGGAGAGGGATAGAGAGTTAGAAACATCAATGAGAGAGAGACATTGATCAGCTGCCTTTTGCACGCCCCCTACTGGGGATGTGCCTGCAACCAAGGTACGTACATGCCCTTGACCGGAATCGAACCTGGGACCTCTCAGTCAGCAGGACGACGCTCTTTACACTGAGCCAAACCAGTCAGGAACACATATGTTTTTTAATAAACAAGTGTTGCTCTGACAAGTGGTAAATAAAGGGAAAGGATCAAGGAAGTCACTTTTTTCCTTTTTAAAAAAAAAATATTTTTCCAGTTTTCAGGACATTTTTTATTTATATTCTCCTAAGATCACTCTTAATTTTATTTATCACTCAAGGCATCATAGAAGCAGTTGAATACTTATGCAGTACATGGAAGTCTGTCAAGCATTAGATAAAAGCATTTTTTCCTTAAAACATCCCATCTCTTCCAAGATAACCATTTGTATTTGTATTTTTTCCCAGACCATTGTGTGTGTTTTTTTTATTGTGTTACATGTATACATATCTCCCCATTGCCCCCCTCCCTCCCAGGCATACCCCAACCCACCAGTGTCTATGTTCATTGGTTATGCTTATATGCATAGATACAAGTCCTTTGATTGATCTCTTATCTACCCCACCTCTACTTAACCTTCCTGCTATAATTTCACAGTCTGTTTGATGCTTTACTGCCTCTGCATCTATCCTTTTGTTTATCAGTTTATAATGTTCTTTATTATCCACAAAAGAGTGAGATCATGTGGTGCTTCTTCATTGACTGGCTTATTTCACTAAGCATAAGGCTCTCCAGTTCCATCCAGGTTGCTGCAAATGGTAAGAGTTCCTTCTTTTTAATGGCAGCATAGAATTCCATTGTGTAGATGTACCACAGTTTTCTGATCCACTCATCTGCTTATGGGCACCTAGGCTGTTTCCAAATTGTAGCTATTGTAAATTGTGCTGCTATGAACATAGGGGTGCATAAACCTTTCTGATTGGTGTTTGTAATTTCTTAGGATAAATTCCTAAGAGTGGGATTACAGGGTCAAATGGGAGATCCATTTTTAGTTTTTTGATCCACTGTTCTCCACAGTGACTGCACCAGTCTGCATTCCCACCAACAGTGCACAAGGGTTCCTTTTTCTCCGCATCCTCGCCAACACTTGTCGTTTGTTGATTTGTTGATGATTGCCATTCTGACAGGTGTAAGATGGTATCGCATTGTCGTTTTGATTTGCATCTCTGATAATTAGTGACTTTGAACATGTTTTCATGTGTCTCTTGGCCTTCCTTCTGTCGTCTTTCAAAAAGGTTCTATTTAGGTCCGTTGCCCATTTTTTTATTGGATTGTTTATCTTCCTTTTATTAAGTTGTATAAGTTGGCTGTAGATGTTGGAGATTAAACCTTTATCAGTGATAACATTTGCAAATATGTTCTCCCATACAGTGGTCTTTCTTGTTGTTCTGTAGATGGTTTCTTTTGCTGTACAAAAGCTTTTAATTTTGATGTAGTCCCATTTGTTTATTTTTAAAAATATATATATTTTATTGATTTTTTACAGAGAGGAAGGAAGAAAGATAGTCAGAAACACCAATGAGAGAGAAACATCGATCAGCTGCCTCCTGCACACCCCCCACTGGGAATGTGCCCACAACCAAGGCACATGCCCTTGACTGGAATTGAACTTGAGACTCTTCAGTCTGCAGGCTGATGCTCCATCCACTGAACCAAACGGGCCAGGGCTACCTTTTTCCTTTTATGCATCATACCTCAGGGCAACTACACGGCGGATAAGGGATGTGTGCCTTTATATAACATTCCAGCCACTATGTGAAGATGAAACACTGGAAAAAGAACATCACCATTTTACCGCCCCATCTTGATTCAATGGGTGTAGGCGGCGAGCACCTCTGACTAACGATGCAGACCAGATGGAAAAGCCAAGCTCCTCCTAGGAAGTCATCTTGTCCAAAAACAGCAGCAACGGAGACGTATCTAGAGCTAATACTCAACGGACAGGGGTGATGGGAGACGGAGGCACATGCTAAACGCCTCTGGAGGGCGCATCACCAGCCAGATCCAGACAAAAGACCCAGGTCTTCTGCAAAAAATTGGGGGGAGGGGGGAGAAAAGGCTGAAAGAAAATAACCCTATAGATGAGCGATTGTCAGCCGTTTTCATCTCATGGGACGCATAAACTAATTACCAATGTTCTGCTGCACATAAAAAAAAATTTTTGCCAGTCTGACAAAAAAAATAAGTATAAATTTGATTCATTCACACTGGATGGCTATTGTTACGTTGACTGTTGTCATTTTTTTATTTGACAAGCTAATGGAAAAGAGGTCAGTACCCTTGACTAAATAGTCAGGTATTGAATGTTTAAAAAATTCTTACGGCACAATGGTTGAAAATTGCTGCTATAGGTTGAAAGAGATTTAAGAGACATGCCAATGAATTGCAGTAAACCTACATTATTTGGACTTTGATTCAAATAAGTTACTAACAATTTTATAACATCTACTAGAGGCCTGGTGCAAGAAATTCATGCAAGTGGGGGTGGGGGTGTCTCTCAGCCCAGCCTACACCCTCTTGCAATCTGGGATCCCTTGGGTAGGGTCCCTAGGCTGGCCGGTGATCAGGGCCTATCAGGTCTTTCCTTCCCTGCCCCCTCCACAGCTACTGCTTGCCATCTGTGCTGTACTGCCCCACCCCCTGCCACCAGTTGCCTCCCTCTGCAGGCGACAGGCGTGGGGGGTGATCACTTGGCTGACCCCGGCCTCCCTCTGTGACCGCCAGCCAGAAGGCCTGCCACCTGGCTGAGGCTCTGCGATTGATCACTGTGCAGAGAGTGGCCTGGGCCTTCCTCTTCAGGGGGAATGTGGGGCAATGGCGAGGCCTCCCTGACCAATCACATCGCACCCACCTTGAATGGCCTGGCATGTCATAGCATGGTCGTCTGGAAGGTCGTCTGGACGGTCATTCTGCTGTTCAATTGTTAGGTCGATTTGCATATTACGCTTTTAATATTGTAGATGAGGGGCCCAGTGCATGAATTCATGCATCTTGAAAGGAACTGTGGGCCATGAGGCTGTGGTAGGCACAGAGGCAGTGTCGCCCATTCTCTGCACCCCCACCCAGTCCCTCCCACCATGGCCCCCAGTCCCCTGTCTGCCAGCAGCCCCATTCCCGCCACCGCCACTCCCATGCGCTGATGGTGCCGGCCCCGTTCGCACCTGCTAATGGCTCACAGTGATTGGGGCCAGTACTGCCAATGGGTGCAAGCAGTGGCAGCTGCCCTGATCACCCTTCAGGAGCAGAGGGAGGTAGAAAAGCCCTCAGGGGCGATCAGGGCTGGCAGCCTCCACTTGCACCAGCAGATAGCACCGAGTGATCGGGGCTGGCACTGGGCATCAGCTGCAAGTGCAAGTGCAGCCAGCGCTGGAAATGGGTGCAAGTGGGACTGGCACTGGCAGCAGGTATGAGCCCTGGGTAGGATCACAGCGTGTGGGAACAAAGAATTTTCAGTAACCATGAGAGGCTCACCTGATGACAGCAACTGGTGCCCCACCTTGGTCTGGTGCCCCTGCTCACCTGCTTCACTATCCCACTGTGGCCAATGCCCACCATGTTCCACACATGCCTCCTAGTGGTCAGCACATGTCATAGAAACCAGCTGTTTGATGATTCAGTTGTCCCACTGTTCATTCTATTTGTATATTAGCCTTTTATTATATAGGATGAGACAGTTGAAGAAATGGCACTGGTCGGTTTGGCTCAATGGTCAGAGCATCAGCCCTTGGACCTAAAGGTTGCAGGTTCGATTCCCAGTCAAGGACACATACTTCTGTTGTGGGTTTGATGCTCAGCCTTGGTCGGGGCATGTGCAGGAGGCAATCAATGTGTCTCTTTCGCATCAAAGTCTCTCTCTTGCTCTCTCTCTTCTCCTTCTCCTCCTCCTCTTCTGCCCTTTAATCTCTAAAAATCATTGAAAAATATATCCTTAAGTGAAGATTAATAACAACAACAACAAAAAGAAAATGTGGATACCAACTGACAAATGATTTTTAAGAGATGATTGTATATGAATAATTATTTTGGTGTGACACTGGTATTCGGTTTATGGTTTCCTTTGTTTTCATATTTTTAGATAAATATATTGAAATAATTACTGAGGAATTAAAATGATGTCTGAGATTTGCTTCAAAATAATATGAGGGGTCGGGTGGGGTATAAGTAAAGCTAGATTTGCTTAAGTTAACTATTGTTGAAGCTGGAAAAGGGAGATGCTAGGGTACATTGCATCATTTTGTCTAATTTTTCTTAGAGGATTTTAAAAATATGTTTTTATTGACTTCAGAGAGAGGGAGGGACAGAAACATCAATGATGAGAGAGAACCATTGATTGGCTGTCCTCTGTATGTCCTCTATTTTTTTTAATTTAATAAATCTTTATTGTTCAGATTACTACAATTGTTTCTCTTTTTCCCCCATAGCTCCCCTCCACCTGGCTCCCACCCCATCCTCTGCCCTTACCTCCCACCCCCATATTGTCCTCATCCATAAGTGTATGATTTTTGTCCAGTGTCTTCTCAAACCTCCCTCACCCATTTCCCCTGAGAATTATCAGTCCACTCCTTCTCTATGCCCCTGATTCTATTATACAGTGGTACCTCGAGATACGAGTTTAATTCGTTCCATAACCTTGAAGCGTGGGAAACTATGAGACACTCGAGTCGCGGTAAACTGGTGGGTCGTGTGCAGCTGGCCAATCTGTGCGATTACTCCTATCTCAAATGTTGCTCGTATTTCAAAGCAAAAATCGCTCACTTGAGGGCTCGTATCTCAAAAATCTTACATGTTAGGGCACTCGTATCTCGAGGTACCACTGTATTCACCAGTCTATTCTGTTCATCAGATTTTTAATTCACTTAACTTTTAGATTCACTTGTTGATAAATATATATTTGTTGTTCAGTTTATGGTTTTCTTTTTTATAATAATTTTTATCTTTACCTTTTTCTTCTTCTTCCTCTTCTTAAAGAGTACCTTTCAGTATTTCATATAATACTGGTTTGGTGTTGATGAACTCCTTTAGCTTTTTCTTATCTGTGAAGCTCTTTATCTGCCTTTCAATTCTGAATGATAGCTTTGCTGGGTAGAGTAATCTTGGTTGTAGGTTCTTGTTATTCATCACTTTGAATATTTCTTGCCACTCCCTCTGGCCTGCATAGTTTCTGTTGAGAAATCAGCTGACAAT
The DNA here is from genome assembly GCA_011751065.1 of Lasiurus cinereus. Classification (NCBI taxonomy): domain Eukaryota; kingdom Metazoa; phylum Chordata; class Mammalia; order Chiroptera; family Vespertilionidae; genus Lasiurus; species Lasiurus cinereus. The sequence goes on from JAAGEH010000370.1 coordinate 2,297,302, forward strand.
CGTATGGGTGCTCCCTTGTAGGTAACTAACTTTTTCTCTTGCTGCTTTTAATATTCTCTCTTTGTCTTTTGCTCTTGGCATTTTAATTATGATGTGTCTTGGTGTGGTCCTCTTTGGATTCCTTTTGTTTGGGGTTCCTGGACTTGTAAGTCTATTTCTTTCACCAGGTGGGGGAAGTTTTCTGTCATTATTTCCTCAAATAGGTTTTCAGAATCTTGCTCTCTCTCTTCTTCTAGCACCCCCATAATTCTGATGTTGGTACGCTTGAAGTTGTCCCAGAGGCTCTTTACACTATCTTCACATTTTTGGATTCTTTTTTCTTCTTGCTTTTTCAGTTGAGTGTTTTCTGCTTCTTTGTATTTCAAATCTTTGATTCTTGATTCTTGGGTTTTTCTAGTCTGCGGTTAGGTCTCAGTATAATATTTTTTATTTCAGTCAGTGTATGTTTAATTTCTAGTTGGTCCTTTTTCATCTCCTCTTGGATCTCGCTAAATGTATCCATCTTTTCTAGGAAATTCTTGAAAAACTTTATAACCATGGTGTTGAACTTTATATCCAGTCATTTGTTTTCCTCCATTTCTTTCATTTGTGATTTATTCCTTTGTCTCCGCATTTTTGCTGCTTCCCTGAGTTGGTAGAGTAGCTTTTTGTGTTAGGTGTCCTATATGGCCCAGTAGCTCCACCTCCCCAGTTAGCTGAGGTGGACTCTCTTGGTGCACCCTTTTGTGGACTGTGTATACAGCCTTGTAGTTAAGTCTTAATTGTTGTTGATATCACTGGAGGGAATTAACCTCCAAGCCAATTGGTTGTGAGGATCAGCTGTGTCTATGCCAGGGAACTTCTGTGCTGGAGTCAGCCTTATGATATAAGGCTTGCAAAATTGCAAAAGTCTCTGTGCTCGGCTTGGATGGGGCCGAGTCTCAGGGCTGAGCAGACAGCCTTGGCTTCCTGTCAGCCCTGCCCTATGTGGCCCCTGGGTCTAGTGTTCCTCAGTAATCGCTGTAGCCCTCTCTGTGTGCACTTCCACTCGCATGCCTCCAGAACTCTACCTTTAGCAGATCCGCTGAGTTTCCATGCACTCTGGGGACCCATATGAGTTTGCGTCCCCAGGGTCTCGCCTGAAACTGGGGTTCAGTGCAGTCAAAAGTGGAGTTCAGTGCAGTTGGGAGATTCCATCTTCCTCCCGCTAGAGAAAGCCAGCGGCATAATCAGCAGTCAATCCTCTCTGCGCACACTGGTGTGCGCTTCTCCAGACCTCTGCTTTTCTAAGCTCCCCTGAGTTCCCATGCACTCCTTGCTTTTTCTGACAATCCAGACCCTCCCACCCCCATATGAGTCTCGCCTGGAACTGGGGTTCAGTGCAGTTGGGAGTTTCCGTCTCCCTCCCATAAGAGGAAGCCAGCCAGGAACTCCGCTGGCAATGGGTACTTGAGCTGCTTTCGGGTTTGAGTTATCACAAGGTGTGCTGCATGGACACTTTTGCATGTGTCTCTTGGGGCACGTATTTACCTGGGAGTGGGATTGGTGGGTCCCAGGATACACTGACTGAGAAATGCCAAACTGTCTTCCACGCATTTTCAAAGTCCCCAACTTCCTTCCTAATCTAGTGAGTGTAATGGTGTTTCAAACAGTATTAATTAGCAAGGAGCATTTCTTTGAGTTTGAATGTGACTTCATATGCTTATTGGCCACTGAATCTGTGATTGCTCACTCACATTTTTGCTCATTTTCTATTGAGTTCACTGCATTTTATGTGTTTAAATATTTGTATTGATTTTTCCTAAAGGGAGAAAGAGGAACATCAGTGTGAGAGCGACTGGCTGCCTCCTAAAGCAGCCTACTGGAAATCGAACCAGCAACCTTTTGGTGCACAGGATGATAGTGTGAAGCTATCCTTTGGGAGTCAGTTTAATGTGATCCTGCAACTGTGAGAGCATGGACAAAGCATCACGCTTCTTTCTCTCGGGGTGTGGTAGGATTTGCTTGCTCCCATTGTTGGTCTGGGTCAGCCGCCCTTCCCTAGAGCTGGGGTGAGGAGCCAGCCCTGCCAACGCTGCCTGGCTTGAGAATAAGGTGGATCCTGAAAACATGATGGGGGCGGGAAGTGATTCCAGAAAAAGAGGCAGTGGATGCTGGGCTCGCAGAGCAGCAGACACCCATACAGCGCACCAACACCGATCCTCACACTGGCCCGGGAGGCGTACGTGGGGCCCGTGTAACCGGAGCCAGGTTCCGCTGCCTGCCAACACTGCCAACCAAATGCTGGTGGAAAAGAAAGGTTTTATTCAAGTGCCAGTCCCCTGAGAGAGGGCACTCTTGTCACCCAGCCCATCTCCACGTCTGGGTGCTGGCAGCAGCTTTGATAAGGAGGAGGGAGAGGGAGCGCACAACACAGACCAAGGGAGGCCAGGCGTGTCCGTTCCTTAAGGACCTGCAAGCCGGTTGGTGACGTGTGTGCGTGTCATCCTGTGCTCATCATCCTGGCTCCATGTTTGAAGGTCAGCCCCTCTCCCGGAACTGGGACAGCGGAAGCTTCGAGTCTGCACCTTCTGAAGTTAGTCCCTAGGATTCCGATACAAATGTGCTGTTTATTTACAAGCTGCTCATTAGCCAGAGTCAGCATTTACAGAATACAAGCCTTACACTGCCCACTGTCACACCGGCATGTCAGGGTGCTAATGGGGATGAGGATCAAAAGAACCCTTGTTTGGGAGGTGTGACCAGAGCCCTGTATCGTGGCAGCCAGCAGGCGACTGGGAGGAGCAGAGGCCAGGAGGGCAGCTGGGAAGGCCACAGCCTGAGGCCTGGGATCTGCAGGCAGTTTGCACCCGGAGCTCTTTCCCTGCAAGATGCCCGGCAGGTTTTATGAAAAGCTTTCTCCTACTGAGAGAGGCCCTTGGAGGCAAACCAAAGGGGAGGAGGCTGTGACCTCCTCGGGTGGGAATGTGAACAGACAGTGGGATGGAGGAGGTGACTGTGCAAGTGGCAGCAGCAGGGGCTGAGGTGACAGGTCCCCAGGGACGGACCTCGGTGCGCAGTCATCGTGGCTGAGGTTCCCGAGCACCGCCCTGCGTCAGGCCCCGCTCTGAACGTGTCCCACACCTTAACCCACTTGCTTCTCACAACAGCCCTCCAAGGCAGGTCCTGTTATTACTCCGCAATAGAGGTGAGGAAACCGAGGCACAGGGAGGGTGAGGGACTTGCCCAAGCGGTAGAGTCAGGATTCTACCGCTGGCACCTGCCTCACACGGTGGGTGGTCTTGACAAGTTTACAGGAAGAAAGCCGTTTTATAACCCTCTTTGGGCGGCCTTACAGCTGAGGGACTCGGATACTGTAGTGTGTATTGGTCCATTTGGAAGGAAAGATTTCAGAAAGGTGAGGGACTTCTGGGTGCCACAGAGGTGACAGGGTGCTGGAGACCTGTGCTGGAGGTAGCAGATTTGCTGGGACAGAAACTGCTGCATTTCTGGTCTCTCAGAACTATTTTGCCCATTTCCAATGGCTCCAGCACCCTTTTGGGGAAATGCTGCTCCCCCAGACCTTGAGCCGTGGTGGGCTCTGCAGGGTGTCATGGTCCCTCGTGGGCCCCACTCTCACCCAGAGCAGCCAGCCCTTCCATGGTCAGCCCTGCCTGGGGCAGCCAAGCTGAGGCCTGCTTGTCCGGAAGGAGGGGATGGGCATCCCGATGGTTCAGGGTCCCACTGAAGATGACTGAGGAGTTACAAGCATAGAGAGAAGCATGAAGAAGCACAGTGAGGCATGTACAAGATAGGCAGAGTGAGAAATAGACGGAGAGAGAGGGATGGCCCCAGTGGATAGAGCGTCAGCATGCGGACTGAAGGGTCCCGGGTTCAATTCCGACCAAGGACATATGCTGGTGAAAAGGGAAAGAGGTTTTATTCAAGTGTCTTAATCTCTCTATAGGGGGCATGCAGAAGGCAGCCAATCAATGATTCTCTCTCATCATTGATGTTTTTTTTTCTCTCTCTCTCCCTTCCTCTCTGAAGTCAATAAAAATATATTTTAAAAAGAAAGAAAATCAGTGTTTAAGGAGAAAGAAAGAAAGAAAGAAAGAAAGGTATACAGACAAAGACAAAAAACTAAGACAGAAGGAGATGAGAATGAGGGACAGAGAGTGAGGCTTAGATGGAGCAGAGAGGATGTCAGACAAAGAGCAAATGTCAGATGGAGAGAGGGAGAGACAGGCACAGCAGCAGACACACTGACCTCCTTCCAGGAACTCCTACATGGGCCGTTGGTCCTCCCTCAGCTCTGCCCTCCGCTCCTGCTGCTGGCCAAGCCCATTAAGCTGCTCTCCTGGCCACAACTGAAGGCCCCACGCCCTGGGAAGGACACCACTGAAGAGGCGTCCATGCTTCCCTGCACCCCAAACCATCAATTAGTATTAATGAAGGAAGGCTTCTCTCTGCGTAAAGACCCCTATGGGCCCAGTTGGCAGGGAAGCCCCACCTCTGTGACTCAGGAGGTTAAAGGGCCGGGGCCAGCCTGAGAGCCCAGAGTGTCCAGATGGCGTGTGGCAGTGGGAAGGTCACCATCCAGTTGGTGGACGAGGAGTCAGGACCTGGAGCCCAGGACCCGAAGCTTTTTAGAGGCCAGAGCTATGAGGCAATCCAAGCAGCCTGCCTGGATGAGGGGATCCTGTTCCGCGATCCCTACTTCCCTGCTGGCCCTGATGCCCTTGGCTATGACCAGCTGGGGCCAGACTCAGAGAAGGCCAAAGGAGTGAAATGGATGAGGCCCCATGTAAATTGTGGCTGGGGGCTGGGTTCTGACTCTGAGGGAAGGGGGTTGGGGCCTGGACTCCTGGATCTGAGGGAGGAGGGCTGAGGCCTGGACTCCTGGATCTGAGGGAGGAGGGGCTGGGA